>JAKTVV010000007.1:0-224842 GCA_030581715.1 Petasospora mississippiensis | reverse complement strand
AGAAGAAGGGTCATATGTTGCCCCAGAATGGGTGAAAAAGTCATACGAAGAGCTGAAGAAGCAGTATAGCCCTGAGGGAGTGGAACAGCCCTACAGAATGATACAATTGCAGCAGGGCTTCAAAAACCACCCGTTGGGCAAGTTCATGACGCTCGAGAACTACACCGTCGCGGAGAGAGTGGTGCAGATGAACAGCTACACCAGAGGAAGCATGGACGATGTGATTCTTGTTGATCCGGTGGCCTACGAGGTATAGGCTGAATAGAGGGTGTTAGATATTGAGGATATACTGTAGTGATTTGTCTGAGCTCATTAGATAGCTGTATATCAAGGATATATGAGTACATGTGTTTAAAATGAGTAGCCATGCCTGGAGGAGGGAGTTGATCACAGTGTACTGTTTTAGATATGTGTGTGCGATGTATGCTTGCGATTATATGAGTTTCAATATGTGCTTGCGATGTGTGTTTTTACGATGCGTTTTCGATATATCCGGCTATTTACAATATGTGTTTACGATGTGTGTTTGCGATGCGTTTTCGATGTATGCTGTTCTCGATATGTGCTTGCGATGTGTGTTTGCGAATATATGTGTTTCAATATGTGCTTTCGATATGTGCCTCAATATGTGACGCTCCTTTCAGCTATGCGAATGATGCGCTTACGCAGCTCCCTCTGCCACCTCAAACGCTCACCAGATCAACATGTAATAAAATAATAGAATTATTTCAATCTTTCTCATGATCAATTAAATATGTAAGTCACCAAATAGCCCCATCGAGCTCACTATGCCATTCGACAAGCGCAAGACTGATTATAGGCTCTACCTCGTCACAGACTCCACGATGCTTCCCCCTGGCACTTCAGTTGTATCCCAGGTGGAAGCAGCACTTAAGGGCGGTGCTACGGTCGTCCAGCTGCGTGAAAAATCACTTTCTACCCGTCAATTCATTGAACGTGCTACAGAAGTCCACTCCATCACCAGAATGTACGGCGTTCCGCTCATCATCAACGACCGTGTGGATGTTGCTGTCGCTATTGGCTGTGAGGGAGTCCATGTTGGCCAGGACGATATGCCTGCCCGGATTGTCAGGGAAATGATAGGCGAGGATAAGATTCTGGGTGTTTCTACGAGAGACTTCAAAGAGCTCGATGAGGTTGTCAGAGAAGGCTATGCTGATTACGTGGGGATCGGTGCCATTTTCGATACCAACACCAAGAAGCTCGACAAGGACCCCATGGGGATTGCCGGAGCACAACTAATGCTGATGAGGCTGGACGGCACAGGCGTCTCGAGCGTTCTGATTGGTGGAATAAACACCCAGAATGCCTACGATGTTGTTGCTGGAAGCCGCACAGAGCTGGGCTTCAGAACCGACGGAGTTGCTGTTGTTTCCTGCATCATGGCTTCTCCAGATGCTGAGAACGCAGCCTTTGAGCTGAGTAACCAGCTCAAAAGGGCCTATGAGCCCTTCTTCAGAATAGCTGGCCTCATTCGCCAAGCTCCTCCACTCGTCCACCACATCACCAACAACGTCGTGAAGAACTTCAGTGCCAACGCTGTTCTCGCCGTTGGGGCTTCGCCAATCATGTCGGAGGCCTACGATGAGTACACACAGCTGGCCCAGCACCCAGTTTCCTGCCTCGTTGTGAATACTGGAACTGTTACCAAGGACCTCCAGATCGCCTACAATGTTGCCATTGACGAGTATATGAGTAACGGGAAGGGTATCGTGTTTGATCCCGTTGGTTGTGGAGCCACAGACTTCAGAAAGAAGCTCAATTTCAAACTGCTGGAGAAGCTGAGAGGCCCCAATGTGGTTATCAAGGGAAATGCTGCTGAGATCATGTCGTTGGCTGGTTTTTTGGTTGAGCAGAGAGGTGTTGATGGAGACGTCCAGGGCCAACAGCAGGCCGTTTGCGCTGCTGCAAAGACGCTCTCTGAGAAGCAAAAATGCACCGTTGTTGTCACGGGACAGGTTGATGTTGTTGTAACTGGACAAAATACTGCCTTTTCATATGGTGGTGATGCCATTATGCCAAGAGTTACCGGATCGGGCTGCTCCCTTGGTGGTGTTATTGCATCCTTTGTTCAAGCAGCGATAATGAATAAGAATGCTAGCTTTACTGTCCATGAGGCCGTCTTGGACGCTGTTGAGCTGTATAACCAGGCTGGGTTTCTAGCAGCTCGTAAGAGTTCTGGGCCTGGCTCTTTTGTTCCAGAGTTTTTGGACCAGTTGCACTTATTGTCCGGTAAGTGATTTGTATGTACATGTTTAAGGATAAGGTGTAGTGTATATATGGGCTCAAATTGAGTGGTTCGAAAGGTCTATAAGTATCACGAGAAGTGTACTGCTACCTGTGCTTCCAAAGAAGGCATGTCATTCTCGGGGTCCCCGTCTCTATGTACAACTGGAGCACCACAAACCGGGCCAACATGCACCAACAAGGAGAAACCAGTCATTATGTAAGTCCGTGTTCTAGCAGGTGTGTTATAATTGATCTGCTCATCACTGCAACTATGAAAAGGCAGCTATTTCATAGCTCAACTTATGATAAAGCAGTCAATTGCCATAGCTTCAATGAGGAGAAAGCCAATTGTTGCATCTCCAAAAAGCCAGTCAATCGTCACAACTTCAATAACAATACGGCCAATCAGCTCCCATCAGCATCCACCTCAATTCTCGTAGCTCAGCTTCGATCTCTGCGACGGCAGCAGCTTCTTGCCTTCCGGCTCGTACTCGGCCTTGGCCCTGGCCAGCATCTCCGCCTCCTGCTCCTTGGTGAATCTGACAACGAGCTCATCCGGCGGAACGAACTTGAACTTGCCGAACGCAAAGTCCCTGTCGCTCATCTTCGACAGAATGTACAGCTGTGCTCTGACGTACTTGACGGTGGCCTCCAAATGGGCAAAGTCCATGTTTTGTCTGGCATTGAAGAGGTTTCTCCAGATGGCCGTTGCGAGCGTAGCATCATCAGTGGCAAACCCTTCATCGTAAGAACACACCAGACCTCTGAGCTGCGAGTTGTAGTCCTTGAGATACGTATCAGAGATCCTGGACGAGTTCACATTCATCTCGTCGTGCAGCCTGAGCTCCATGTCCCTAAAGAATCTGTCGATGAGCTTCTGCTGGTAGTTTCTGCCATACTTGAACGGCATGGCTCGCATTCTCACGGAAAGCATCCACGTGTGGAGAGCTGTGATCTGGAACCACTGCGAGAAGGTTCTAGGAAGCTTGAGGTCCTCGTAGAAGAACTTGGCGGAATTACTCAGCTCCTCGTCCTCGAACTGGAGGCCCTGCTTCTTGCACTCGGCGTAGTAAACAGAGGCGGCTATTGGGCCTGCACGGATCCTGTCCATGTCCAGTCTCAAACCGGCAATAACAACTTCACCAACCGTTTGCATAAACTTGGACATCTTGTAGCCCTCCTTCTCGAACTTGGAGTCCGACAATAACGGTCTCTTCTGCTTGGGCTTGACAGGCGCCCTGTTCTCTGGCAGCTCAATGCGGATCGTGGACTGCTGGGCAATGTCACGTGGAGAGAGCGGCTCCAGCTTGGCGACGGGCTTAATTTCCGCTGAAGAAGGCACATACGACTTGTAGCGCACCAGGGAGCAGCGTGGGAGCTGTTTGAGCTGTGATCTGAGCATCATTGTGGGGTGGAGCGGGAAAGAGCGGGTTGTGTGTGTTGATGGAGGGCTTTTGAGGGCCTTTGCAGGCTAGAGCAGACTTTTCGTGATGGTGGTGTGCGGGTGTTTTCCGCGAACCGCGCGGGCCAATGAGAGCGCCGGATTTCGTAAGGTAATGGTGTTGTGAGCAGTTGTGTTCAATATATCGTGCGTTGATTGTGTTCGATGTTACATGGGTGTGGTGATTGGTGGTGGACCATGAATGTGTTGTGTTCAATATATCGTGCGTTGATTGTGTTCAATGTATATAGCCATTAGCGTGTTTAATGTGTTCAATGTATATAGCCATGAGTGTGTTTAATGTGTTCAATGTATATGTTGATTATGTTCAATATTGTATATCGTGAATGTGGTGATTGTGTTCAATGTATATATCCATGGGTGTGTTGATTGGTGGCTGATGGAGTCTTACTCATTTATACCATATTTCATGAACATGTGCTGATTGGTGGTTACAGGCTTATGTTATACCGTATATCTCCATGGATGTGATGATGGCACCATGTACATGAGCTATACATAGAGGTTGCATTTTACCACCCGAATAACCTCAACCAACATTAATTATGGGTTTTTCACGCTGAGTTCATTAAAAGTACAAGTAAGACTGATCCGTCACGCAAGTTGGCAACATGAGGCCACCCACATTGTTACGGACTACGTTGATAGCATGGGCCAAAACGTGTATGTACAGGGCCTTTTTATATACAACGCACTCTCCATCACAGGTACATCACCACGGACTTGAACAATTCCAGCGGGTTACCGTTGCCGGACAAGACGTATTTCTGCGAGGCCAACTGCTCAATTGTGTTGTTCTTGATCTCGTCCGCTCTGAAGGCACCAGCTTCAGCCAAAACCCCAACGAGCGAGCCCACGTTTTCCTTCGTCAGCTTCGACACCTGGATTGGCTGGACACCAGCAAGCTTGGCCGCAACGAAACGGTTGTACTTGTAAGCATCTGGGTAGTTTCCCACCTCGGCAAGGCCGAGGCCAGCTTTCAGCGTGAGTGTGTCTCTGTCATCAGACGACGTGGAGAGCAGAACAGCACCCTTCTTGAAGGACTTCTCCGCACTCGTGAGGGCAAGGATGAAGTTGGTGATCTGCAGATCGTTAAGATACAGTGGTCTGTTCTCGGTGTTGCGGTATGCTGTTTGTGGGGAGGCTGTGAGGGCGCTGAAGTTGTCAATGGTGACGAACACTGGAGCCTGCGATTGCGTCAACAGCTCATCCAACAGGATCTGGAGAACCTGGCCACGCTGTCTTCCGGTCACATTCGCCTTGACAATGTCAGCCAAAGTGTGCTGTGTGTTGAACTTGGTAGCCGCCCTGCCCTTGGCGCCAGATTCGATGGTGTGCTCCTTGGAGAGTGGGATCTTGGCCAATGACGCCCCATTGGCCTGGCGAATCTTGCTCAAAAGACGCTTCGTGTACATCGGCTGGGTGTACGTCTGGAGCTTGTTGTCGTACCAGTAATCACAGGAGCCGTCCACGAGCTTCAGAGCGTGTGGAACTGGGATGATGACGGAGTCCTCGTTCTCGGCGGCTAATGCAATGGACTGGGCCAATAGCGTGGACTTTCCGATTCCACGCTCACCGATGATGCAGAAACGGTTCTGAGATGACGGAGTGTTGAAGCTGTTGTTGACGATGGACTCCAGCTGCTTTGTCTCTGAGCGGATAAGCGTGATTGGTGTTTGGAACACCTCTGAGAACTGGTCCTTCTTGAAGGCACCACACTGTGTGAGCCTCTGTTTCTGGCGCTCTGTGTAGCGCACGACGGAGCCCTCTGGGAGGGCTCCTTGGAGCTCGTTCACCGCTGTGAGATCAGCAGTTGCAGTCTTGTTGTAGAGACCGGCGTGGACGTGGTCCTCGAAGAAACGGAAGGATCCAGCAGACTTCTTTCCTGTCTTAGTGGAGTCTCCGCCTCTCTTGAAACCTTGCGTGGAGGCCTTTGGGCCTGCTGTTTTTGGTGCGAGGACAACGCTCGATGTGTGGACGGAACGTGCACAGCGCAGAACGGACTGTCTCAACATTTCGAGAGGTTTGTGGTGTTAAATGGCACTTTTGGTGTGTAGAACGGGTTCCTCTGCGCTCAGAATGGTGAAAAATTGGGCAGTCGGTGTGTGGTGTCCGGGTGTTGCTGAGGGCAATTCCGGGGGTGGCCCAGGGGAATTCCGGGGGTGATAATCACCACTGATTATACGGCGGGAACAGGCAGTTACAGTACACCAAAATCATGTAATATTAAAGTCTACTAATACATCAACATTCTACTAATACAGCAAGAACAGCCAGCTCAGGCAATTGTGCAAGTCCGCTGGCTCTTGGCCTCGCTAGCAGCTTGAGTCTCAGTAGAAGGCTCTTTAGCCTCTGGGGCCTTAGACTCCGGGGCCGGTTCAGTCTCAACATCTCTGTCAGCCCTCTCCGGCACCTCAACTTCCTTGACCTCCGTCTTGGTGATGCCCTTGGCAGTCAAGAAGTCGAAGACACCCTCGGTAGCAAAGGAGTCGATGAAGTTGAAGAAGGCGTTGAACACGTTCTCAGTCACCTCCTCCTTGTAGATCTTGTCGTAGATGTGTTTCATCTTGAAAGCCTGCATCTCCTCCTCGTACTTGTTGAAGTCGATCGGGTTGTAGCCAAAGTCGTTGAGACGTTGGTTGTAACCGGTGTAGACAGGTTGTTCAAGCAACAAACCGAGAGCTGGAGCTTTTGGAATGTTCACCTTGTCGGCCCCGAAGCACTGGGAGATTCTCTCGACGGGACACCCTGTACGAACCACAAGCGAAGCCATGGCGATCATCTTTCTGATCTGGTGAAGCATGAAGGACTGGCCGTGGATCTTGATGGAGCACCACTCCGTCTTGTCGATGACAAACGGCTCCGAAACGGTGATCTGCTTCATATATCTGCCTGCACTTGGGTCCTTGAAATGCTTTCCAAGCGTGAAGTTGTGGAAGTTGTGGTGCCCGAGATACACACTCATCGCCTCTCTCATCACGTCGAGCTTCTCCTTGGAGATACGGTACTCACGCTTGGCATTGTACTCAATGCTCTTGAACCTCTTCACCAAACGTGCCGTGTCCGCATCCGACTCGTACTCTTCCAGCGAGTTGGGCTTCCACTCGTTGATACGCTCCATCTCCTCCTCGGAGAAGTTGGCCTCCCTCACGAGATCCTGGTAGTGCTCCCAGAACTTGGCACTCTCCTCGTCAGCTCTTGTCTGCCCAGGATGAAGCAATTCCTGCTCCGCAATCTGCTTGGCCAGATAAGAGCCCGGTCTCGGGGCAATGAACGCGTACGTAGGAATCAGGTACTCGTACACTCTCGAACTGCACATTTTGCGGCAATCAAACGCCTTATTGGTTCTCTCGATACCCCACACACGGATCTGGTCTGGAAGCTCTTTGTTGATGTTTTCCACAGTAGCCGCCTCACCGGCCTCGTCAATAACAAGCTTAGCAGAGACAACGTTTCCTGCTGCGTGGACGCCCTTATCAGTTCTAGCAGCACGCAAAATGCCCGATTTCTTCGGATCGTCAGCATTATAAGGAGAGATGGCCCCAGACTTCACAAAGGCCTGGAAAAGCTCGCCCTCGATGGTCTTGTGTGGCGGATTGAGCTGCATTCCGTGGTAGCCAGTGCCACAGTAGCCAATCAGAACCGCAACCTTCTTCTTGGGCTTCTTCGGGATTGGGTTCCCGTCGGCATCTAGAAGGGGAGCACGTGGTTCGTCGTTGTGCTCGTAGTTCTTGCGGCCTTTGGCGTTACTGAGGTGGTTTTGTTAGTACAAACTTCCACATTTGGCCCTGTGAAGAGGACATACACACTCTTGCTTTTGCTTCTTGGAGCCCTTTCTATCGTCCCAGTCGCCCTTGCGGGCTTTGCTCCACTTGGAGCGCTGGCCTCTCTGAAGAGACCCCGCAGACTGTTCATCGCCATTCGCAGCATTCTGTGACATCTTTTAGGCTGTTTTGGAGTTGTTGATGTTGTTGGAGGAGGAAAGGACGCAAGTTTTCGGCCCAGCGATGAGCTAGGCGAAGATTTTCGGGTGGTGTCCGGGTGTTCTGGTATGGTGTCCGGGTGTGAGCAGAGGTGAAAAACTTCGCCCTTTGTGTACAGGGGCTCATCTCTTCTCCAGAGTTGAGTATAATCCACCACATACAGCCCAAAATGAGACCGTTAACAGAGGAAGAGACCAAGGTGGTGTTCGAGAAGCTTGCAAACTACATCGGGCGCAATATCGCGTATCTCGTCGACAACAAGGAGGACCCGCACGTGTTCCGTCTCCAGAAGGACCGCGTCTACTACGTCTCTGACAAAGTGTCCAAGTTTGCCACTTCGGTAGCTCGTCCGAACCTGATGTCTGTGGGTGTGTGTCTGGGGAAGTTCACAAAGACAGGGAAGTTCAAAATTCACATCACAGCACTCCCCGTGCTCTCACAGTACGCCAAGTACAAGATGTGGATCAAGCCTAATGGTGAGATGCCCTTCCTTTACGGCAATCACGTGCTGAAAGCACACATTGGAAGAATGTCCGACGACATTCCAGAACATGCTGGTGTGATAGTGTATTCCATGTCCGATGTTCCCCTTGGATTTGGCGTCTCTGCTAAGTCCACGATGGAGTCCCGAAACCTACAGCCAACGGCCATTGTCGCTTTCAGACAGGCCGATATCGGCGAGTACCTGAGAGAGGAGGACACTCTGTTCACTTAGGTATGGTAGTTTAAGAAAGGAAGTTTGTTAATTTTGCGTAGCTGCCGGTTATGTCAATATTAGTAGGCCGAGGCGGAGGTAGATTTGTGAAGATATGCAGCCATCATAAACACTTTAATATTCCAGATGTGCATTTCTTTATATCTTTCACTCAAAATCGCATCCGTCATGTTCACTAATTATATAGGAGTTATGGTCATAGTTTAAGAAAGGAGGTTGGTTAATTTTGCGTAGGTTGTGACATTAGTAGGCCGAGACGGAGAATATGGAATATTCGTAAGACAGGCCATTATAAGCACTTTATTCCACTGTCTTTATATCTTTCACTTGCATCCATGCCCACTAATTACTTACGTGTATTTTTGCATGGTTATGTCAATGTTTACATTCATTAGTCTGTTCCACCGTCATCACTCAATCCGGGCCTTCTTCACACTTTCACCGTCATCGCTGTCTTCATCCCCACTGCCACTCCCATCATCGTCCTCAGCATACGTGGGCATCTCCTCTTCAGCAGGCCTCTTCTTGTGCTGTACCGGAGGCACAAAGTTCGGGTTCTGACGTTTTGTTCTCTCCAGCTCACGCTTTTTCCACATCTCTTCAATCTCTGGAGCAATGGCAATGAGCTCCTCCTTCGTCACGGCATCTCTTATGCTCTGCAACACCTTTTTCACAACGCTCACGTGGTTCCCGTTGGACTTGTCGTCACGGAACCTCAGCAAATGCCACTGGTCGTCTTTGTCCTTGTTGCACTCCACAATGCGCTCGTCCAACGGTTGCTCCAGGCTCTTCAACTTGTCCCACTCCTCGCTTGTGCATGCCAGATCAGCAAAGTATGTATACTCGGGCTCTCCTCGGTTGTTATCGCCTTGCCAGACGTGGAGCTCGAGCTTTGGCTGAACGTCGTAGTTCGGATAAGTCCGGTCGGGGTCTCGCTCGTCAACATCCTCGTCAACGTAGACGGGGATTTTGAGCTGGAGCTGAAAGTCCACAGTGTTCTCCTCTGCTGGCTTCCATTTCAAAAGTGTGGCATCTGTGCCAAAGATATACGGAGTCTCACAGCACGTGAAGATGAGCCCGTCGCTCACGTGCGGAAGATATTGGAGCTGTGAAAACACCTTCGGCAGCTTGTAGCTCGAATGCATCGGTTTGAGCGTCAGTTTGAAGGGGAAAACCTCACACTCCTTTGGATGGTGCACTCTGAGCTTGTAGTAGGGCTTGTAGAATTCCTGGTCAAGATAGCCCAATCTCTTGTGTAAAGGCTTGATTGTGAGATTCGCGCCGTTGACGGCAAGACAGTCAAACATGAGATATCTCAACTCCTTATCGCTTGAGCCCGGTTTTTTCGATAGCACAAGCTCACCATCGATGATTGTACCGTTATGACACGTGTTTTCGTCCTGGTTGTTGAGCGGGAAGTGGAAATTTGGCACCCTGTAGAACTGGTTCTCTCGCGTGATGAGAAATACCGCTTCGCTGCCCTCCGGGTCCAAAATGCACAACATCAGGCATCTGAGCCCGTCTGTCTTCTCACACACAAAGTAGTCACGACGTTCCAGATTCTCCTCAATGTGTGAGCTCTGGAACGAAACGGGCTGCGATCCGGGGAAGTGTGTTCCTCGCTTGTTGAGGATACGCGCCATCTCCACCTGGAGCTCCTTGGCAATGGATTCGGGCATCAGATCGCCCGGAATCTGTGGGGCTTCTCTGTCCTCTGCGAAAACCATTGCGTGTTTGTAGGTGGCGGTTGTTTACTGCTCGTTTCCGTAGTTTCTCTCCATTATTTGTTTTTTCGTAGCGGCTCGGTAAAGGCGAGTGTGGCGCCTACCGAAAGTGCGCGAACCCGTTCGATGAGTTACCCGGCGCTTACGTAATCATAATTTCGCGAGCCAGCCCAAAAGGGAAGTGATGATCAAACGCTTCCCAACTACACCGCCAATAGCCCACACCAAACCCCATAAAACACACCAAGAAATGTCACAAGGGCTCACGGCAAGACACCGCACGGTGCGGGAGAAGCCGCCGCCCGTGGAATCCGTCCGGTACCACGGCGTTGTCAAACACGATGTGTACGACTTTGACCCCAACCTGGATAAGCTTGGTGAGGGAACCTTTGGAATCGTCTACAAGGGTGTTCACAAAGAGAAGAAGAAGTATGTGGCCATCAAGCGGATTCTGCAGCGCGATCGGGAAGACACGTTCCCCATCACAGCCTACAGAGAGGCTGGAATTCTCAAGAAGCTCCAGCACGAGAACATCGTCCAGCTGATTGAGCTCATCTACGACAGGCCGGTCACCGGCGAGGCCAAAGCCGACCTGGTGAACTCCAGTGGGAAGTCGTTTTACCTCGTGTTTCCCTACATGTCGTACGATCTCACTGGAATCCTCCAGAATCCGAAAGTGGCGCTCACAGAGGCGGACAACAAGTCCATTATCAAGCAGATGTTGCAAGGTCTGGCGTATCTCCATGCAGAGAACTTCCTCCACCGCGACATCAAGGCCTCCAACATCCTCATCAGCTTCCACGGTGTGCTGAAAATTGGAGATTTCGGCCTTGCCCGGACTTACCAGGGCCCTCCTCCCTCACGATCGGCTCCTGGTGGAGGACTTTCCGATATGACGGAGATAGTGATGACTCGTTGGTACAGAGCACCAGAGGTTCTGCTCGGTAACAGACGGTACACCACAGCCGTCGATCTGTGGGCGTGCGGGTGCATTCTCGGCGAGCTCTACGAGAAGAAGCCGATCCTGCCGGGGAAGTCTGACGTTGAGCAAGCCTACGACATCTTTGCGCTCATTGGTGAGCCCAATAGCCGGACAATGCCGGGCTTTGAGACACTCAAGATGGTCCAGCAGAGCCTGAAGATCCAGCCACGGCGTCCTGTGCTGCGCCAACGGTTTGGCTCCAAGATGTCGCCGGAGGCGATGGACCTGATGGAGAATTTGATGTTGCTCGATCACCACAAAAGATATACGGCGACGAGGGCTTTGGAGCACGAGTGGCTCACCAAGTGTGAGCCTCTTCCAGGCGACAGAGTCGTGACGGACTTCGAAGAGTGCCACGAAGCAGACGTTGTCAAGAAGAGACCGTCTCCAGCTCGGGTGGCATCAACGTCATCACCAGGTCCGCAGAAGCTCACAAGTACTCTTCCAACAGGTCCTTCAGGGCTTCCGACAGGGCCCAGCAGACCGCTTAAGCCCTTCATCAGAAGCCAGAATAGTGGCTACAACTCAGATAACTACAACAACGGAGCCCGTCGCCACCATTCGTCGGTTCCACCACCACATAGAAACCCAGAGGTCACATCAACAGCATCACCAGTTCCCACTGGTACCCACATTGAGCCAACCCAGGGAGCTCTTCCAACAGGGCCTTCGGGGTTCAGCAGAGGCCCAGGCCAGAGCCGTCACCAGGATTATCATGGAAATTACAACAGTCCAGGCCCGAGCCACTCACGTGATTCCTACTGGAGGGACTCGAACAGCAGCAACAACAATAGCATGCAACAACATCGCCACAGATACACCAATTGGGGTGGAGATTCCCGTGATCAACAACACGGACCCGAGCAACAGCCTGCTCCAAAGCGTCAGAGGATGACTAACTATGTGCCGAACCCAAGATACCCTAACCGTGCAGACCAGAGAACAGAGCCTTCTCTGGAGTACTGATGTGCGAAATAGCTGAAGTTAATGACACTTGCTTAATGACTCGCTGGGTGTATTATATCTGTAGAGATTTGCTGTGGCGTTGGTACTACATTGAAACATATAGTAGATCATAGTTCATTCATCATCAAAATGTTCGTGTATATAACAATCATCATCCCAGGATACTTCCAATGCTCATTTTATTTACCGGCTTCTCCTCAGCTTTGGTCTCTTCCTCAACCTTTGTCTCCTCCTTGACAATCTTCTTGTCTGGGGCAGACAACAACACCGTTCCCTGTGGGACATTGTTTCCGAGACTATCGGCCCTTTTTCCCTGATTAGACAGACCTGTCAATGGTGGCAAGATGATCTGTTTCTCTTGCTTGACTTGGATCAAGGGAAGAGGATGAGCTGGGCTGGCCATGTTTACTAATGTGCGTTGTTGTTGTGGCGGCTGCTGTTGTGGGGCAAGAGGTGATGGGACACCACTTGGCTGAGTTGGCTGGTAGGTTCCAGAGGGAGACAGGTTGGTAAACGTTGCCATAGCTGGTAGCCCATTGGTTCGGACCGGAGAGTGTGCAAGTTGTTCTGCTTCTGGAACACTTTTCTCAGTTGCCGGTGACTCTGGAGGGACGTACGTTGTCTGACTTGGATAAATCTTATCGTTATTATCAACGATACCATATTGTTCATCGCACGTCACCTCCTCATTCATACTTTCAATGATACCCATAACGTTTGCGCGATCATTGTCCTCCTCCATCTCGTCATCATCAGCATCAGTATCGATCATGTCGATGTCAGCGTCCTGTGTCTTGACCTTCATATAACATCCATAACATATAGTCTGGCCGCTCGGCGTGTTAATCCACTTCAGAGAAACGACTGAGGAACAATTGGAGCAGTTAGTGACAGCATGGCACGTTTCCACGTTAGTTGGATTGGAGTGGTCACTGAGTAGCTTCAGAGCTTCAGACAGATCCTTGTATCTCGCCTGAGCACCTGAGAGCATGGTAGTGCTTCGCTTTGAATCATCAAGGAACGCATGTAGGGCTGTGACTGGAGCTGCAACTCTGTATCTCTTGACTTCACATGTCATCTTCACAAATTCTGACACTTCATGATCTGGGCACACCAAGCATGGTTCCAATCTTGAGTATTCCTCACTGCCAATTCTGATACCTCTGTGACCCGGGGTCTCGTCTCTAAGAGCCCAGAACCCAACCTCAAACATACCACCAAACAAAGCGTTCCAAGTATCACCAGACTTTTCGCACAGACGACACTTCATTTCCTCGCCAATTCCCTTCAAGTATCTGTTGACAACGGCCTTCTCAGCACCTAGTGCAGGCTGCAGTGTCTTAACGTCTGCACATGTCATATCTTCTGTGAAAATCATGCAAACCACATGAACCCACTTCCCCAGGTTCGTTCTCTTCATAGCAGGTCTAACACCATCACAGTCCATACAATCACTCAACTGACAAACGACACAGGTATAATCTTGAGAGATCAACGGATGGAGCCCATTAGAGCAAACATCGCAGTACCAAAGCTTGTCCTTGGTGTTACTAGCAGGAACACCATAGCAGGTTGGGTGAACGAGAACACCACAGCTATAACACAGCAGAGACTCCTCCTCCGAGGTGGTATCACGACACACTCCACAGTGATACCCAGTTGTTATTGGTCTCCCAACAGTCGTGTTGTTAGAAGAAGGGTCGACGAGTGATGGGTTTTGTGTAGTGAATCCTTTGAATTTCGGACGGTTGTTGTAGAGAGGTGAAGTGAGTTGATAGTACCGTTCAATAGTTTGACGGGCGAGTAAGGAGGGTAACGATTCCGTGATGATTGGGAATATGAGTGGTTCCTCCGGCTCTTCAGACATCTTCTTGAGCGTGGTCTTCTTTGATGGAGTAGCACTAGAGGCTTGTGCAGAATTGACAAGCTCGACGGACTTCTTTGGAGTAGGAGTAGCAGATGGACTCGATTCGGATTCAGCTGAGGCAGCCATTGGTTTGACTTGTCGTTTCTTGAAGACAACTTTTTCACCATTTATGACAGCCTTCTTTGTTCTCATGATCAACTCTGCATCGTCTATCAATTCTTGCTCAATCCTCTTCTTCCAACTAGAGCCTCCCTTGATGTTAACCTTCTTCAAAACCTCAACCGGATCTTCCCAATGAACAGCATACCTTCTCCAGAGACGAGCACAACGCATACATAGAGCAAGAATACATCCCGGTTTATCATCTGAGTGTCGTGGTCCAGAACATCTGTACCATTGTACAGAGTCTTCAGTGCCACAGTGCTTGCAGACAAACTTCCTCTTTGCAGATTTCTTGATATCGTAGGAAGAGTCATCGCCAGCATTGGCGATGTCTGCTTCATCGTCGTCATCACCTTCTTTTTGCACATTCGAGTTCTTCTTACGACCCTCAAAGTTGTCCCAGATCTCATGACCGGATGGTGTCTTCTTCCAAAGGTAGTAGAATCTGACAATCATGGAGAACGGCTGGGTCTTTACTTCCTTAAAAGTTGGCCAGAGTTCTGAGCCATACTTACGGATACCGTTCTCAAACTTCTTGATTTCAGCGTTGGTGAACGTTGGTTCTTTTAGAGACTGGCGGGTGATGGTCTTGTTCAACTCCATCGCTTTGATGAAGTCATAGTTGGTATCGAGCAAGTTCTTCAAGATGGTGTCAGTGAAGTTTGGAGTGTTTGAGAGTAACCCCAGACCTTCAGCGATAGGAGCACAGTCAACAATATACTTATCAATGTCGCCTTGCATCTCAGGGGACTCTGGCTGTTTCCACATCAAAGTTGCAGTGTCATCACCACCTCTTTCGATGTAGCCTTTAGGTCTCGGTTGTAGCCAGGGTGGGAACTCGCTCGGATCGCTTTCCTCATACTCCTTTGGGACCTTCAATGGCTCTTGCTCAAAAGCCTCATCCTTTGCGGCACTTGGGGCTATCTCTTTCTTCTTACGACCACCTTTGGTGGACTTTTTGTTGGACATACTCTGAGTCTGGTACTCTTCTGCCAGCTCAGAATAGTCGTAGTACACGACATGATGGCCAAACCATTCCATCATGTCAGAGAACTGATTCTTAGCACCTAACCGAGAGGCAGCTCTCGGGTAAGGTCTATCTTGCAAGTCCAACGCATCTTCGAGCTTAGCGTGCATACCCAGGTATCTGTAGTTCCACTCTTCCAAGTTTCTCCTCTGCTGGAATGAGAGGTCCTTGTCCCTCTGCAAGAACTGGATGGCGAGCTCCTCGTAAGAGGGTAATTGGGCTGGTTCTTGCTGTTCAGAAGACGGCGATGGAGAGCCTTCGGCCGAGGAGACACCTGCTTCGGTAGGGTTGGGACTATCATCAGCTGCATCAGCTGCATTGGCAGAGGCACTAGATCCCCGTGATAAGCGGGCAAACTCCGTGGCTGTCTTCTTCTGCTCGAGCATCTTGGTGCAGTTGATACAAGACCAGGCGAAGCCTCGAGCAGGCTTACGCAGCAGCGGCGGGTCGAGACAGAGCATGTGGTAATAGCTCTTGCACTCGCAGCACTGGATGGAGTCCTGTGGGATACACCATTGGTTGCACTTGACGCAGTTCTTCGGCCGCTGGAGCATCTCCTTGCTCTTTCCGGCCTCGACAAACACATACTGGAACCGCTTATGCAGCGCCTCTCTGTAGTTTGGGGGCAGGTGCTCCAGGGCTTTCGTTGGGATCACATCGTAGAATTTGATCATGTACCGGTCGAACAGCTTGTCGAACCAGAACTGGCTCGGTACCTTCTTGTACTCCTCGAAGTCCTCAATCTCGTCACGGTGTTTCACGGTGCAATGTCCCCGGAAGCTCTGCAATGGGCACGTGTCCGAGTGCATCGACGCATACAGCAGCCTCGAGTCTGACGAGTGCTTGGAGATGTCCCGGCACCGGTACCACCAGTTGATCTTGAAGAGGTACTGCTCCGCAGGCTCCCGGGACTCCCGGGACGTCACAGAACGCTTCTTCTGGTGCTCGCTTTTGCGGACAAAGCCCATTACCCGCCCGATGTAGTAAGGTTCGCCTGGCGGCTCGCAAACCAAGTAGATGGACTCATCTTTACGGATGACGGTTCCGTTCTTCAGCACGAGCTCAACGTCGTTAACGACGACAGCCCCACTAAGATTGGGCACATGAGAAAACCGCTGTGAGGCCGTAGCTGTTGGAGGCTGCCAGTTCAGCGGAAAGCCGCTGTCGTCATCTGAGGGCGTTGGAGACGGCTCCTTCACGGCGGCAGATCTCTCGCGTTGGCGCTTCCTGGGCTCAACGGGCGGCTCAAGCTGCTCTGGAGCCCTCTCAGTGTAGTCGACCTTGGCTGTCCGACGGCGTGGACGGGAGCTCTCTGTCATGTTTGCGCGGGTCGCAATGGCGGTGTTTTTGGTGGTGTTGGTGAAGTTGGTGAAGTTGGTGAAGTTGGGCCTTTTTTTCACCACGCGGGCCAGGAAAAAAAAGCCGCCCAAAACGACCAGAAAACGCCTTTTTGCCGCTACAAACGGGCTGTGGTTTGTGAATTTGATAGTATGACACAGCCCAGGTGCCTAGGAACCCTCCTGTGTCCTTTTTTGTAGGCCAATCCGCTGCGCAGAGCAAATTCCGCCACCATCGCCCATCCCTTAGGGTACCCTCATGGTACTATTCACGCACCATTGAATATATTTATTTCGGTGGGTTTCCAAGCTGATATGCTGAGTCTCTATACACTGATCATCATTTGAAGCTCGTACATCAAGTATAAACCTTACTGATCATCATCTGGAGCTGATGCCTAAAGTCTTGAGCCTTTTCATCGACAGATGAAGCCCAAGTTTTCGTTGATCTCCTTCTGCACATCATTAACACCCCTCGTATGTATCGTTACGCACATGGCTTTATCCACTAATATCCAGCATTATATGTATAATGGTTACATTTATATTTCATTTTGAGAACAAATAAGCATCTAATCAACTAAATGCCGATCAATCGATATAATTTGTATCTTACGATAGAAATCACCAAATCCATCACCGTCTCCAGAAGAGAAGCTTCCCCAGGGTGCTGCTGCGTCTCCTCTGCTCCTCTTGTTGTTTCTCGTATGCTCTTCTCGCCTCAATATCTCTTCTCCTGGCCTCACGCACCTGTTCCACGTCATTGGCTCCATAGCATCTCTCCAGCTCTCGCTCCATCACAAGGTACAGCTTCTGCGTAGAGAGCGGGGCCTGGAGGTTGTACGTCCTCAGCGAGCTGTTCACGAGCTTCAATCTAGCCTCAAAGGTTTTCAGCCAGCGTGTCTCGAACTCTCGCTTCATCTGCGCGTGATCCTGCTCGTAGAAGTGGTTTATATGGCTGAGCCACTTCTCTTGTAGGTCTTTGCGGTATCCAGCAATCTCAGCATTGACGCTTCCCTGTTTCTCGACCCACGGCGGTGACAGGTTCTGTTTGATAAGTATGTTGTTCAGATGGTGCTCTGTTCGATCAACATACGGCTTCACCTCTGTGTCCAGCTTCTTACCCCTTGGAATGTTCTGGAACTCGCCTCTCTTCATCGCTTCCTCGATCCTGGCGTCAGCGAGCGACTTCATCTTATCAAACGAGCCGATGGGCGTGAACTTCTCATAGTAGATCTGTCTGAACTTGGAGTCCTCGTCAGAGTCCTCCTGTGGCTTATTCAGCTTGAAGTCCAGAACCATCTCCTTGGCCCTACCCAGCTTCTTGGCCTCGCGAGCAGACTTTGAAGGACGGTGTTTGTCCACCAGCATCCTCAGCGTCGTGTCCTGGATCTTTTCAGAGCCGGTCCAGGGAGCAGAATGCGCTGTGTCACGTGTGGCTTTATCTGCATAGCTTGGGATCTTTGTGGCCTGGATCGCAGCTTGGTTCTGGTACTCAAACTTCTTCTGGGCAAGAACGTTGGGGTCCTTATCAATCAGCGATGAGAAATCAAGAGCATCGTCTTTGGACGGATATTGCTCTTCAAGCTGCTGGAGTCGCTCTGTAAACGCACCAACAACGTTTTCAGACTTCCTTGTGGTGTAGCGACGAACCAGGAGCAGTCTGGGGCTTTTCGTAATCATAGTCTCCTGTTTTCTGCGTTGCTGGGTGTAATTGGCTTGTGGTGATCCTAGTGAGCTCCATCAAATGGCTTCGCGCTTCCTATGATAAGCCACCGAGCGCCTACAACGCACACTCTTCGCATCTACGGCTCCTTTCTTATTAGTTATGTTGTATAGAGAGGGTGTTGCTTTGAAGGAGCTCTTAGTGAGCTCTTCATAGAACCAATCCGTGTTACTATATCTATGCTGTGTGATGACGTCTTTGTTTCACAGTAGGACAAGCAGAGTATGACTTCTCTTCTGCCTCTTGTAAGCTTCTGAAAGCTCCTCAGAAACTTCTGGCAAGCTTCTTATGAAACGGGAATGAATGCAAAGTGTATGAGTGTGTGAATGTGTGAATGTAGGAGGCCCTCTGGCAGATGCTGGCGATATGTGGGAGTGATATGTCTACACAAAATCCACGCAGAAAGCGGAAGAGTATGACTGAAGTCACGAAGACTTTGCAAAAGCAGAGGTGAAATCAACAGCAACAGCCTTGTCCTCCTCGCCAGTCTTCTTATGCCCAAAGCCCTTCTTCAGCTTGAGACTTGAGAGCGTCTTCTTCGGCGCCTCCTTCTTGTTCTTGCAAGTACAGGCACTCCCACAGCCACCAGGCTTCCCATTCTTATGCTTGTGCTTGTGTTCCTCTTTCTGCTCATCCACAGGTGTTTCTACCTTATCGGTGGCTAAAGTCTTCGATGAGATCTCCTTCACATAGAAGAAGTAGCCAAATGCTAGTAGCAGAACAACAGAAACTCTTCCTTGTGTTAGGAAGTACGTCCCTACAAGGGCGACTGCGGCTAGCGTGTGCTGTAGTGTGCTCATCGTGTGATTTTCGTTGTTGATGGGGTTTGTGTTGATAGTCTCCTAATAAAACAGCAACAGAAGTACCTTTTCTACCTGTGAGGGCACAGTGGCGTGTTTATAGGCTCTGCAGGGGCTTTGTTTACAAATGTTTACGAATGTTTACAAATGTCAACCTTCCCATTGGGCCCTGTTAACATTTCTTTTTTTTTTCCCGGCTTTTTCAAAAACGGGTTGGTTGCAAATAAGACTTCAGCGGCACATGATGACACAGATAAAGTCTTCTACTATACTAACGGTTGCAAAAACATACTATTTTGTTGAATTATAGGGGAATCATAACGCAGGTTAGTTGAAAGTGCAAGGTATATTAACGACTGAATGAAAGAAGGTGACCCCTCGAATGTAAATAACTATAACCTCAACAGGTCCCCTTGAAGGTAGAGTGGTGGTTCACCTTGTGCTCTTGCAACTGCTCTAAGGTGTTGCTATCGGCTTCACCACCACTGGCAATCGAGTTCAGGAACTCATAGATGTAGCCCTTTTTCTCACCAGAGCTCTCAGCCTCAATACTCTTTTCGTACAACTCGTGGCTCTTGATCAAAGACTCTGTGACCCTGATAATGTCGGTGATGAGTCTGTAGAGCAAATCGTTGGACAGCTCAAGTCTCACAACAACACGGAGAATCTCAACGTCCTCCTCATTTGGAGGAAGTGGGTAGTTCGGAATGATCCAGCCTCTCTTTCTCAGCAGCGTAGACACAATGGATTGTGGTATGTTTGGGTACTGTCTTTTGAATGTATCTGTGAACTTGAAAGCCACCACTGGGAGGCCCATGTTGAAGTAGGAGTCGTCATTTTCCTGGTTAGTGATGTTCTCGTCAATCTTGGCTGGATCGTATTGAACTTCACCGGCACGTCTATGGATGAGCGACACTACTTCAAAGTATTCAGTCTTCTCAAGACAATTGGACAAAACTCTAGCGTTCTTCAAAGACGAATGGTGGACATCCTGGAACCCGTTGAAACCGAGATGGAGGAAGTTGAAGTACTGGTGGATGGATTGGTAACCTGGACGGGAGAAATTCAGATTGTAACTCTCCTCAACACCACCGAGGTATCTCAACTTGAAGATCAACTCCGGTGGTAAATAGGTGTTATCTCTCCAAATAATCCAGCCAAGACCAGCAGATGTCAGACCAAACTTGTGTCCAGAAGTATTGATAGAGACCACTCTTGGAACTCTGAAGTCCCATTCAAGATCTGGGAACAAGAAAGGAGCAATCATAGCACCAGATGCACCATCAACATGAATAGGAACATGGATACCCTTCTCCTCTTCAATTTTGTCCAACAGGTTGCTAACCTCCAAAACGTTCTCAAAAGTACCAGTGTAAGTGGAGCCCAAGATAACAAAAATACCAATCGTGTTCTCATCAACTTGCTCCTCGATTTTTTTGATGTCCATGACATAGTTGGACTCTTTGGAAACAGGGATCAATCTAGCCTCTACATCAAAGTATCTTGCGAATTTCTCCAAGGCCACCTGTGCATTTGCACCCATGATGATATTCGGATGGAAGTAGTCTTTGCCCTGCTTCTTCATCTTCTCCTGCCATCTCTTCTTCATAGCAAGACCACCAAGCATAATGGCCTCAGAAGATCCGGTGGTAGCAGTACCAATTGGCTTACCACTTTCACCGTTCCACAACTTCCCCAAAATGGAGACATTGCGTTGCGTAATATCAATGAGGGTTGGGTACTCATCGGCATCAGCAAGGTTCTTCACGAGATTCTCCTCGGCAAGCTTCTTGGCGGCCTCATTGGTGAAGGTGTTGACAAAGGAGGCAAGGTTGAGAATTGGGTTACCATCAAGCGACAAATCGTTGTGCAAGAGGTTGTAGACGATCTCCTCGGAGAGCCCTTTCTGAGGAATTTGGTACTTGTTCTGTGAGACAAAAGCATCGTCCTTGATATCAACACTGCTGTGGTAGTGCGATTGAGAGTAGATGGTGTCCTCAAGCAGTTCTGGGTCAATTGTACTGGAAAGCATCTTGTTAATGTTGGTTTGGGCAACTTTAATACTGCTTCACGGAAATCAAAAGCGGATCACGTTGCCTTTTTCATGGAAATAAATAGTCCTCCTCGGGATCCTCAAGATTGCTTGCGCCTCGGAACGGCTGAGTGCATATTTCGGGCCTTAATTCCGCAATTCCAGTTGAAATCCCACTGAGTTTGACACATTGAACCAACAAGTGTATTTCTATCTCATACACGTGCTATCTAAATTTGCCCACCTATTCAAGGCACAATTGCTGGAAAAGTCTCCTCGGGTAAACGTGGGGAACTGCTTACCAATCTGTAGCAATTACGCGATATGGCCTAATCTGGAATACATCGCGAAAAAGTGGAAAGCACGAAAATCGGCGAAAACAAGTGCCAGATTTGTGTCAAGTATTACCGCTTTAGCAATTCGCGCAACTCAGCTCAAATTTTTTTTTTTTTTTTTAATTTTTATTTATTTTTCAGGCCCTGAACAAAAAAAATGTACTGCAGAAGACATCACCAGAACAATCTCCGATAAAGACGGCGCTACACCACAAAATGTCCTCTTTGGCCTCTCAGCTCAGCAACATTGCTGCTGGAAGCTCCACAGTGGCGCACGACAGAAAAAAAAGGCAAAAACTCCACTCTGTCTCACTCATTTACGCCTCCAAGGTCGCTGCTACTCAGGACTACGAGATCATCTACTCAACTGCTTTCGATGCTCTGGAAGAACTGATCACCGTTGACAAGAGATTCGCCTTCTTCAAGAACTCTCTCTTCAGTGAGACTTCAATCAACGTTGACAGAACCGTCCAGACCGCTGAGCAGAACAAGGATCTCGACAATGCCATCAACGCTTACCTCTCGCTCATCTCACCAAGATGGCATCTCGCCCCTTCTGTTCAGGCTACTGAGTGGCTTGTTCGTCGTTTCCAGATCCACATTCACAACTCTGAGCACCTGCTTCTCAGCACCATCAACTACTACCAAACTCCGGTGTTCAAGCGTATTCTTGAGATCACTAAGCTCCCTCCGCTCTTTGCAGGTCTTGGTGGATACAAGAACTCCGACAGATATCCAACCAGCTCCTCCATGGTCAAACTGTTCAGTGACATCGACTTCTTCAACTTGTACATCAAGTACCTCGAAGACTCCACGTCCAAGAACATTATCTACTCCAGTCAGTTGCTCTTCTTCACGTGCACTGCTGTCAACGTGATCGCTACTCTCTCCACCAATGAGAAAGCTATGAATGCTATCGTCCCGCTCACGCTTGAAGTCAGTGCCAAGCTCCTCACCAGCTCCAATCCAGACGCTCATGTCTCTGCCCACACACTGCTCGTTGTTCTGGGTACTGCTGTGCCATTGTCTCAGGAAATCATCTACGCTGCCTCTGAGACTATTCTCGCCAAGGTCCAGAAGAAAGCCGAGGGATCTGCTTTGATTGCCATTGCCAAGCTGTTCCAGTCCTTGAACGGTACCAAGTTTGAGAACTTGCCTGTTAGAATCTACAGAATGCTCATCAAGCTCATCAATGCCGATATGGCCCGTTTCGAGGAGATGTTGGCTTCTAAAGATGTCAAGTGTCACAAGCTCGTTACTGTTTTGGCCAAGACCATTCTTGCCTATGACTTTGAAGAACGTGTTCCACTTGTTCTCAGTGTTTTGAGACAAGTTCGTTTGCCATCTTATGAGATGAGTTATATCATCAGAGACTCCATTGAGATTATCGATCAGATTGAGAAAGACAAGACCTTCATCATTCGGTTGTTCGAATTCTACCTTCAGGAGCATGAAGATCTTCTTTTGAACACTCTGAAGGATCTCAAGCTCAGTATCGACATTTTGGAGATCAAATTGCAGACTTCTTTGCGTGTGTCTGCTAATGAGGACTCTTCTGTCATACCGGATGCTTCCGAAGTTGTTGTTGCTGCCTCAGAGACTGAATCTAAGGAATCTGTTCTGGAGAGTTTCAAAAAGAACAGCACCAAGGTCGTGTCCTTCTTAGCTTCTAACACTGATGACGAGTTCAATTGTCTCTCTGCGATCTTCACAAAGTCCTGTCGCAACAAGCTTATTCCAGAATTTGTCAAGACTGTATTCCCATCATCTGATTCTGCTTTAACTTTCCTCCTCAGAGCTGGTGTCTCCTTGTCAATCCCATCTTTCGCCCGTGCTCAGGCTTTAACCATTGTCAATGATGAGCTCAAGAAGATTGATGCCAAGTTGAACCTTCTCACTATTGTGCCTGTTCTTCTTACAGGCTTGGCTGACACCCGTCGTGCTGTTAGAGTCTTGACTATTGAGGCATTGAAAACCATTTCTAAGAGAACGCTCAACGGAAAGTTCTACTTAGAGAAGACTATCTATGGTGATGAGTCTAAGAACATCCAATTGATTGCTCCAAAGGATGGTGCCGCTTTGCTCGAGACTGTCCTCTCAGAATACTTTGTTGAGAACTCGGAGGTTTCCAAGCTACTTGTCAACTCCAAGAAGAAGGCTGAGCTCTTTGTCGCCTTCCTTGCTAATCAAGCTAACCTTATCTCTTTGCCATACACTAAGATCATTTTGATGAAGATCATTAGAGGCACTGTTCCATTTGTTAAGGGTGCTTCTGTTTCTCAGATCTTCCAAAAGTTGCTTGAGAGTTACGTTAACAATAGAGAGAGCTGGAGACTTTCAGTAGAAAGAAACAAGGTCGACTTGAAGGAGTTTGAGACCGAAATTATCAACCTGGTTTCTTTCAAGGAGAAGAACGCTTTCGCTATCAACTTCTTGATTCAGTGTTTGAACTCTCCATATGATGAGCTTGCTGAGATTGCAGCTACGAAGACTATAAGTATCTACTCTTCATTGAAGTACGAGTTCCAAGCTAAACTTGCAAAGGCTATTGTGGACTCCCTTGCCAGAGAAGGTGATATTAGTTATGATGCACTTGCTACTTTCCAGTCTCTTTCATTGACGAGCGACTTGATTGTTGCTTTGTTAAAGGACTCTCAGATCAACAAGCCAACTGATGAGCCTGGTGTTGCTAAGAGAAGAAGACGTTCTTCAACTTCTGCTAGACACGCTTTGGGTTCCAATGAGATGGGTAAGATTGCAGAGACACATTTACTGAAGATCACTGTTATTCTGGAGACCTTGGATACCAATTTGAACAAGATGTCACCAACACCAGCTCTTTTGGGATCTTTGTTCAACTTGCTTTCCGATCTGGAAACTCTTGGTGCAGATGCTGGTCTTCCAGTTCTCTACACACAGGAAACTTTGGCCACTACCATGGTTAAAATTATCCAGATTTTCAAGACCCAAAACATTCCTTTGGAATCCAGTGCTGTTAGAACCGACATCATCGTTGCCACCATCAGAGCCTCCCCATCTCCGCAGGTCCAAAACAGATTGCTGCTTGTTGTTTCCGAGTTGGCCTCATTGGCCCCAGAGACTGTTCTCCACTCAATCATGCCAATCTTCACTTTCATGGGTACTCACACTATCAAGCAGGATGATGAGTTCTCTTATCACACTGTTGAAAAGACCATTTCACAGGTCATCCCAGCTTTGGTCAACTACAGCAAACAGAAGAGATCATATGAGATTGAGTTCTTGTTGACTAGTTTCGCCACCGCTTTCGAGCACGTTCCAAGACACAGAAGAGTCAGACTCTTTACTACTTTGGCAACTACTCTTGGTGCCGATTTGGCCGTTCACATCGTCTTGTATTTGATTGGTGCTCAGTATAACACCGCGCTTACATCCAACAGAACATCTGAATCCAGATCACTTGTTGATTTTGCTGGTGCTTTCTTGAAGAACTTCAGTGCCATTGATCAGTTGAACTCATTGACCTCTTTCATTGCCACTTGGAAGAATATCCCAATTGTTCCGCTCAAAGAGGCTGAGAATGCTGAGGAGTTGGAAAACAGTCCAATCTTCCAAGCTACACTCACCGGTAAGACCGCTACTGAATTGGCAACTTTGAGAACCAAGCTCATTGATTTCGTTGATTTGGCACTTACTGGTGCTGATTCAATCTCTACTCCACCATTACAACTGCTTGTTGCTTCTATCTTGGTTGATTCCCACACTACAGAGGATAAGAAGTCTGCTCTTTTGGCATCGTTCGGTTCTTTAATCAAGGCTTTGTTGACTCTTGTCAATTCCATCTCAAAGGATTCTGTTCTTCGTACCTCTTTGAACTCTTTGATGAGTGATGTGTTGGCCTTGTTGCCAATCAAGGAGTTTGCTTCTTCTGTTTCTGAGTTGTTGTCTGATGAGAGCATTGATCTTGAAATCCGTCAACACGTTACCACATTATCTTCTGAGAAGTTCGAGTTGGAATCCACTGAGAGTGAGGATGCTCGTACTGCTGCCGAGTTCATGATTTCCATCTTGCTCAAGAACCTCGAAGGTGACACTGAGTTGGCTCAAGTCTCTTTCGATACTATGAGTTCATTGACCAACAAGTTTGGAGGTAATATCCATCCAGATATTCTCATCAAATCTTTGGACTTGGCCACTAGTAAGTCTGGTATTTTGAACACTAACGGTGAGATCATCATCTCTTCTTTGAGTTTGATCACCAACATCGTTTCTGTTCTAGGTATTAAAACCATTTCTTACTTCCCAAAGATTGTTCCACCATCACTTAGAATCTTCGAAGATTCTAAATCTATCGATGATGAGGAGGCTAGAGGTGGTGTTCAATTGTCAGTTTTGTTGTTACTCTCTGCTTTCGTTAAGCGTATTCCAGCATTTGTTACTACCAACTTGCAAGAGATCTTTAGATGTATCTTTACAGCTTCTGAAGTTTCTGATAAGATCAGATCTTCTATCATCCAGTTGATTGTTCAAAACATGGATCACGTTGCAGTTTTGAAATCACTGGCTAACTTATGGGAGACTGTTCGAGTTTTGGATGTTGTTTCCATTGGTCTCTTTTTGAACGCTTTGGAGTCTACTGTTGATGTCATTGAGAAGAAGACTGCCACTTCCCAGGCTTCCAGATTCTTCAAGTTGCTTATGCAGCTCTTTGAATTTAGATCACAAACCGATTTGGACAACAATGCTATCCATAGAATCGAGGCACTCTTCCACTCTGTTGCTAATAAGTATGTTATGAAGTTAAACGATAAAACTTTCAGACCTTTGTTCGCTTTGGTGGTGCGTTGGGCTTTCAATGGTGAAGGTGTCGTGTATGGTAAGATCACTGAGGTTGAGAGATTGACTTCTTTCTACAAGTTCTTTAACAAGTTACAAGAGAATTTGAGATCTATTGTTACCACTTATTACACTTATTTCCTAGAACAGACTGCTGATGTCTTGAAGAGATACTCTGAATACAAGTTGAACGACCTCAACTTGCGTCGTATCATCTTGAACTCATTGACTTCCTCCTTCAAGTACGATCAAGACGAATACTGGCAAACACAGGCTAGATTTGATGTTATATCCTTGGCATTGACAAACCAATTGGTTAACATCGAAGAAAGTGTTGGTAAATACTTGGTCAAGTCCATTGCTGCCCTTGCTCAGAATGCTGCCTCTGATGAACACAATTTGGCACTTCAAACGATGTTTGTCACACATATGAAGGCTGAATGTAAACCAAAGGAGAAGTTCTGGACTGTTAGAACGCTCCAGGCTGTGTACCAGAAAGTTGGTGATCAGTGGCTGTCCAACCTCCCACAGTTGGCACCTGTTATCGTTGAGTTAGACGATGACGACGATGAGGAGGTTGAGTTGGCTGTTCGTCGCGGGCTGGTGAAGGTTCTCGAGGACCATCTCGGTGAGCCATTTGAAAACTATTTGCATTAGACATAAGGCATGGAGTTAGGCATATATAAACATGTCATTTCTGTACCGTGATATGTAGAGGGTATATAAATGTTGCGTATGTATAGGGCATGTGATTTTTGTGCCCAAAATACTACTCAAAACTCAAATACAAACGGTATATAAACAGGTTTTGAGTGTGCATTATCTTTGCCAAGGACATCAGCGTCCGGGGAATAGCCGTGGTGCATTTGCAGATAACAAAGCCTAGCTGCGAGGATGCAGATTTGTGGGGTGTCTTATCTAACAAGGTGATCTCCAACCGCAGCAACACGAGATAAAAACAAGCGTTTATTGGAGTAAAATAACTCGTTGATCCTCGTCGACTTCGTAGGCCTTTGGCGAAGCTCTGTTTCCAACATCAAAAATCGCTCGGATTTTCAAGGTTCAATTTTGAAGATTACGCAGTATATTAATGTATTAATGTAGAAGTGGTTTATATGGTCCAAAGACGATGTCATCAATGAATTCTCAGGATACCTGTTTTTGAAAAAAAGTATTGACCGAAATAGCAAGAAAAGCCTAAAGCGAAGGGTTTCTTGGATCTGTCTATATCTTTAGCCGTACTCAGCTCACTCTGTTCTTTTTCAAATAAATACGTTTTTGTAATCTAAACTACCCACATTATATATAAAATATCTTGTTCCCCCAAACATGGTCCAAAAAATGGCTCAAAAAGAGCAAATTAAGCTAAAATTCTGAACCAAAGGGTTTCTCTCGAAAGAGACTTCCCTTTGCAGTAGTTTTCGCGTAATCCGTAAGCAGAGCCTTCCTTTGCAGGCCCATTTCTCCAAAATGGAACATAATATTCAAGCCGAAGGCCTATGGTTGAAAGGTCCAATGTTAACAAATCAAATGAGGTACACAAAGTACTGCATTATTAGGATGAATTTTGAGTAAACCGCAATTCAAGGGGTTTACAGCGGAAAAAGGTTCCCCTTGCACTAACTGAGGCAGCAGCCAGCTCCGGCTTGAAGGGACTACATATTATATATTATACAATATATTATACAATATATTATACAATATATTATACAATATATATATATATATATATATATCTGAGTCTGTTTAGAGCTCCCACACCTTCCATTGACCAGCCACACACCATACAAACCGGTGACTAGGCTCAATATATCCCCATTCGCGCCCTTTGGCGCAAATTGGCGCAAAGCCCGCGAGCAACCTAAAAAACAAAATGCCATAATAAAAAACAACAACACTATAAAACCCCTTAGCCGCCCTCACCGCTTCCAGATTCCCCTCCAGGCCATGTTCAAAGTGAGTAAACACACCACAACACAACACACAACAGCAACTAATGGCGACCGTACAGAACATCAAGAACTTCATTCGCCACGGGAAACAGGCGCACAATCTCGTGCCAGAGGCTCTGGATATCAATGAGAAGGCGGATATAGAGGCTGTTGACTGCAAGCGCTACGATTACAGCGAGCTCGCCAGCGAGCTCGTCAAGGAGGAGCTCAAGCTCCAGAGCGTACAGTATCCTGGGCTGGAACACTACCAGATTGTGGAAAAGCTGGGCGAAGGGGCGTTTTCCACGGTTCACAGAGCAGTAAACCTGAGCACGGGCGAGGCAGTGGCCATCAAGATCATCAAGAAGTTCCAGATGGACAGCAATCAGAAGAAGGCTGTGCTGAAGGAGGCCACCATCATGCGCCAGCTCAACCACGAGAACATTGTGCGGTTTGTGGAGTTTTTAGAGGCGGAGGAGTTCTACTACATTGTGCAGGAGCTGGTGGAGGGCGGCGAGATCTTCAACGAGATTGTCAAGTTCACGTACCTGTCAGAGGAGCTGTCCAGGCACATTATAAAGCAGGTTGGCGAGGCTATCCGGTACCTGCACGAGGAGGTTGGCGTTGTTCATCGTGACATTAAGCCGGAGAACCTGCTGTTCCAGCCGATCCCGATCATTCCATCCAAGACGAGAAAGCTCAGACGAAGCGACGACCCCAACAAGGTGGATGAAGGCGAGTTCATCAACGGTGTGGGCGGAGGCGGAATTGGCATTGTCAAGCTTGCCGACTTTGGCCTGTCCAAGCAGATCTGGTTTGATGAGACCAAGACCCCGTGCGGAACCGTTGGCTACACCGCACCAGAGATTGTGCGTGACGAGCACTACACTAAGGAGGTTGATATGTGGGCGATTGGGTGTGTTCTCTATACGCTTCTGTGCGGGTTTCCTCCGTTCTACGACGAGAAGATTGACGTTTTGACGGAGAAGGTTGCCCGAGGCGAGTATCAGTTCCTCCAGCCGTGGTGGGATGAGATATCAGTTGGTGCGAAAACGTGTGTTCGTAACTTGCTCACTGTCGATCCAGCAAAGAGATATACCATCGACCAGTTCCTCAACGATCCGTGGCTCAACCAGGTTGAGCTGAAAAGACCACAGAAGCACACATTCCACGACTTCAAGAGAAGCGAACCCCTGTACTCCCCAGCTGCCAGGGCACTCAAGGACGCATTCGACATCTCCAACGCTGTGCATAGAATTGGCGAAGAGAAGCTCGTCAAGAAGAGAAATTTGGCTACAGACCAGATCGTTGAAGAGGAGGAGGAGGAGATCGCCAAAGAGTCGCATCCGCGTGTCGGAGACGTTGAAACGAAAAGTGGCCGTTATATCAAGGGAGTGGATCTACCGGTGTACGCCGTACATCAGCAACACATTCCAACCGATTCGGATCCGTTTGAGCTCAAACTTAATGCATCATCAATCATAAACAGAAGGAAGAACAAAGTCATCAGTTGATTTGATTTGATTGGGGTTGAGGGTTTTTTATTTGGGGTTTTGTTTGATTTACCGTCATGCTTTGTTTTAATTCCGTATCGTTATTGCTTTCACTTTGACAACGTTGGTTCAATCCGGGATGGACAAGCGATAGAGTCATAATAGGAGTACGTCATAAACTGCACATGTATACTAATCTTTATGCCGATGAGTTATGTCATGATTGTGTGCTGTAGATGGATAGCAATATACAGGGTGAGCCTTGTTCATTAGGTAGCAATTATATCTCCCCCGCTTACCGAAATTGCGCCGCAAAGATAACATCGGGTTCTGTCGCTTGAGCAGAACGTATGTAATGATCTTTCCAATAACTTCTGAGGTTTTATTGGTCGGTTTCTGAGTCAATTGAGCTTGTAATATGTTTCTTATCTGCAGCTCGGAGCTTCGAACCCTCCTCAAACTTCAGATCCCAGAGTGAAAAAAAAATAGGTCCTACCCGGATTCGAACCGGGGTTATTCGGATCAGAACCGAAGGTGATGACCACTACACTATAGAACCAATTTCTGCCACTGTAAGAGCGGGACATAAAGACACCGGGAACATCTAAGAAAATATGCAAATTTCCGGTACAGTTACTATATTTTACATCTAAAATTTAAATAGAACCCAAATGATGTTGGAGAGAAAGCTTGTTTGAAACATATATCAGTTCAGCCAATTGGAAATACAGTTAAAAAGACCAGTGTTTGAACGTGTGCTCTGCTGTTAGCACATCTCAGAATGCTCTACAATCGGTAAATTAAAAGCATAATTCATTACATTTTCGTTCGCATGTGAGCCTCATACCAAAGGTTCAAGCCCAATCAGTCATAAATCTCAAGAGGTGGGAGGCGGTCCATGTTGTAGAACCAGTTACCCCCTTCAACTTCCTTGTACAACCAATCAGCAGGGAAGAGAACCAAATGACCTTGAATCTCACTCAAGAGTCTATCAGATGTATCACGGTCGTAAACAAATTCACCACCCAACGGTGATCTTTTACGGAATGCATAAGCACCACTCTTACCTCTCTTTGGTGCACCTGTTCCGCTCTCTAAAGCTGGAGCTTCTGGTGTGTCTTCTCTAGACTTCGATTCAGATGGGGTATTGGCACCGAGCACACTGTCTCTTTTCATCTCATCCATTTCCGAGGAGCGAATAGTACCATTCTGAACTTTGGATTCCCCCACAGAGAAGTTGGTATCATCAACACTGGTGTCATTGGAAGCTGATGCCTTTAATGAAGCACGACGATCAATCTCTTGATCCTGAGCCAAATGGAAGGCACTATTCAACTTGGTGAACGCCTTGTACTCATTCCAAGTCACAACAGTATCATCTGGCTGGCAGTGGAACACTTCTCTGAAGATCAAAGTGTTTCTATATGCGTTCTCGAACCAAATATCTTCATAGAATGAATCAGCCAACGGATCATGGAAGCAATATGGGTCAATCAGCTTGTTGAATTTGGAAGCGTTACCAGAATCATTGATGGATTCTAATACAGCCTTGATACCGTCATCATCCAATGAGATAACTGGAATGTTGTCACCTGGCAAAGCATCAATCTCAACATAGTCATTAGGCGCAGGCGAGTCATTAGATGGTTGATCAAGGCACTGAGCATTAGTCTGCTTTTCAGCAACAGCGTTTGAAACACCATCAACAGTTCTAGCTGCTTCCTCCAAGTGAGGAGTCTCGAAGAGAGGAGATAAGCCGATCTTAGCACGCTTAGCGTTTTCTTCATCGATCTGAATTTTATACTTAGCAACAACTCTCTGTAAATAAGCGACCCTCTTCAACATATCCCATCTCTCCTGATTTCTTTCAGCAACAATAAGTTCCTCTTCATCTGTCAACAAGAGTGGATTTTTGATGAGTTCGTCATCATCCAAAAACTCCAAAACCTGATCAACGTTTGGAAGGAAGATATTCGTGGTTTGATTCACTAAAGACTCTTTGGCCCACTTCTTCAACGTCTTAGCAGCATCGATCTTTTGCTTCTGATAAATAGTAGATCCCATTCCGTCACTACCCATACCATCAACATCGTTTCTGTGCTGTTGGCTATTGTGGATTCTTGGATCTGATGAATATTGTTTTTTATCTCTGATACCTGCGTTTTCTTCTCTGGCACGGTTGTTGAAAGAGTGGAATAATGAGACAGGTCTATGTGCTTTCTCTTGCAAATGAGCTGGCAAATTTTCCCTGTTGTCCTCTTTGTTGATCTCCTGATAATCATGGTCTTCCGGAACCTCAGTACTAGCTTGTGAAAGCTTCTTAAATTTCTTCCACTTCTCAGTACCCGTAGGCATGCTCAATACATCTCTCGAGGCCAACTCAACCATAGAAGACCCAATTTCATAATCTTTACTTACAAAATTGTTAGTCTTGGAATCCTTACCAGTCTGAGTCCTCTTAGCCAACTCCTCAATTTTGTTAAATCGTCTTTCAACGATGTCCAATATGTCAACATCAACACCCATGTGCTCTCTCATGAGTCTCATTCTTAAAGTGTGAGCGAATCTTCCAGCCTTGTATGGCTTGCCGTCCATAGAACTGTTGACTAACTCTGTATCTCTGACAACAGCGGCAACTTCAGAATCCCTGTTGCCCCTTTGGGATCTTTCATTGATGTTGGCAGAACCTATCAAGGCGGTACGGTCATCAACAATGAGGATTTTGGCATGGATGTACAACTGCTCACTCACCAATTTTCTGTGAGGTCCAATTCTTCCCCATTTTCTCAAAGAGTAGAACTGAATATAATCATATGGATTGATCTTCAACTTCTTCAATTTGGCAAAAATGGAGGTGCTACCTCTGGATATGGATTGGTACTGGCACTGCATAATCACCCTGACAGCAGAGCCTTCGGCTTGATCAACTTCACTTTCAAAACCTGGCATCAATGGGATGAGAATGAAAGCCTTCCATTTTTTTTTCTCATTATAAGCACGGATGATTCTGTCAACCAAAGCATCACCAATTCTGTTCTGGATGACAACACCATCGAAAGCTGAACTGGTAACAAAAAACTGATTTTCGATGTAGATGTAGTGTTCAGATGTCTCAATCAATTTCAAGTAAGCATTCTGGATGGAATGTTCAGTGTTCTTCAAACCAAGGGACCAGTTACCAGCAGATCTCAAAAGTTGGACTTCACAGGATCCCGTCAAATTAAATCTCTCGAGGTCCTCTGGGAGGAATTCTGGAGGTGGGGTTAAGATTGGTGTTGGTCTGGATGGTCTTTTCTGTCTCAAAAGATAGTTCCATCTCTGAATAAAGTGTCTGGATATATCTCTAGCTGGTTGGCCAGCAGTCATCATGTGAACATCATGCCAAGGCATACGTGGAATGACCTCTCTATCATACATGGACTCATATGGTTTGTCCAAACTATAGAAATCCTTCACTCTGGGGTTAGAATAATCCTTACCAGGGAACGTCTGGAACTTAACTGATTCTTCAGTTGGGCTCTGTTTAGTGGCAAAGTCATGTGGAGAGTCATCAACTAGAACGTGATCTGGGGTATCATATCTTCCGTAACACAAGTCAATACCACCAACAAACGCAACCGTGTGATCAACAACGCAAAGTTTCTCGTGATGAGCCCAGAAATAAGTATTCTGGAGCCATTGGTTTGGAGAACGGATGACATGAATGTTTGGATGTAAATCGATCAACGAATGTTTAGTCCATAACGAGTCGGTAACAACAGTAGAACCAACGTTTCTGTAAATGATGACAAAAATCTTGACACCTTCTTCAGCTTTCCTCTTCAATATTCTATCAAGTCTCCATTCTTGATTACCATTAGCAGGACGTCTCATGTATAACTCTGGCGATAGCCACCAATCATGAATATAGATAACATCCTTAGCCATCTCCATAGCGGAGCTGACAGCCCACATGTAGTCTCTACCATCAACAAACCATTGAGCAAAACAGTTCTCTCTAACGGGAGCAAAACTTCCAAATCTCTGTTGTTTAGACCAAACTGTGTTTTTCTGCATGGATTGAAGCGAATGGACCCATAATTTGGCTTGATTTTCTGATTTAGCAATGACCTTAAGTTCTCTCTCACCATTCTCAAGTTTGATAGTGAAGTGTGGGATTCTCTTCTTGTCCTTACGAGAGCCCTCAAGGCTACTCATGGACATACCATCATCGTAGAAAGACTCGTTGTCGTTGTCACCAAAACTTTCAAGGTCATCCGAACCAGAGAAGGCAATTTTGAAGTGGCTGTCAACCAGAAACACTTCTAATGGAGTGGTGGAGTAAATATCGGACACGTACATCACATAGGAGTTTCTGATAAGGAACCACTTGTTGGTATGTCTCTCAACCATTTGTTTGATATCGCTGATCTTCAAGTGGCCAACTCTCCAGCCTTGAGCCTTGGAACGGGAACTGACAATCAAATAACCCTGCTTTCCTTGATAACCAGTCTCATAACTCAACAATACACCGAGGGGAGACAACTCAAAGAATTGGAATAACTTGTTTGACTGAGGACGAAGAGAAAGCGCCAAGATCAACTGATCCAAGTATGTCTGAAGCTTAACTTTGTATGCCTCTGCATTCTCCTCCTGACGTTGTAGTTCACGCTCACGTTTTTCCGGGTCATGTTCTTCGCCAGAAACCATCGAAGCGATCGTGTGGAGACGATCCCTTAGATATCCACCTGATACACTGGAACGAAGTGATCCATTTGTGGCAACACTGGAATGCCTGAGTGATCTTTGTTGCTGTGGATGTGCATGTGCATCTATTGAACGTGTGCGGTTGTCTCCAGCGTCCTCAACACGGAGAGATGTGGAGAGGTACTTATTGTTGAGTGTTTTGTGTTGATCATTCTCTGTTTCCATTCCGTCTCTATCGAATTTTGGGAACTTTGGAAGGTCAACTTTCTTGGATCCTTTGAAGTTTTTGGCTTGAAACAGAGACAATTTCAGTCTTGAGTGCAAACTGATGAAATCTCTCTGATCCTTTATGACGGTCCATTTCAGACGGTTGGTACCAACACCGTATTCCAAGTGTAGTTTGTACTTTCTGTGACGGCCTCCCGCTGGTGTAACATCCTGGATTTCAACACTCAACAAAGACAGAAGGAGTGGGGCCCTTCTCGTGCCGTGTTCATCGTTTTGAAAGTTGGATGCTAGGAACAAAGCTGCAGGAGCACCAGAAATTAAGCTGGTGACGAGGTTCGAGGCCCTCATTCTCGTAGCATCCTCAGTGGCGTCCAATGGCTGCTTCTTGGGCTGATACTGCTGCTGCTGCTGGATCGAGTCTCTCTTTCTCCCAAACTTCAATGCACGGCCCCAGTCCTTCCACGTTTCGTTGCTTGCGAACCCCGTGGGGATCTTGGAGAACTTCCTGTACCATGTTGGAGACTCACTGGAGTCGTGATATTCCTGATTATGCTGTTCGTTATGTGCGACCTGTAGTTGGTCCTTAAGCACGATACCCTGGTCATTGGCTTGAAACTGCGGGTCTGTGTGCTTTGGCGAAACCGCTCTTTGTGGAGGCGTGTCAACTCGTTCCTCGTCGTCCTCGTTTCTGTGTAGTACATCGGCAGTCCAGCTGAGCTTGTTGTTGACGTATTCTGGCTTGAAGAGACCGCCATCTGAGTTGGAGCTCTTGTTGCCGCCGTTAGCTCGTGTATAATCGTGGTTCTCGCCACGGCGGTCGACCATAGAGCTCTTGGGCTTAGTCTGCCCGTTCACAGTGTTTGTATCTACCACTTCGAGTGTCATAACACCGTTTTTATCACTCTATATGTGTGAATTTCCTCGTTGATGTTGTGGAATGTTTAGCTAGCCGCCGGGTACGGAATAGTAAACAAACAAAGATGGAGCCGCTGGCGGTTGCGGAAGCTGGAAGGAGGGTAACTTTGAGGGGGAAGAAGTCCAAGTGGCCGTGTTTACTAAGCCTGTGTATACTGTGTATGATTGAGCCTTTTGTGTGTGATTTTGTGGTGTTGAGCAAAGGTTGTTGAAATGAAACGGCAGCGGACTTGGCACCTTTTCGCTCTTTGCCGTGTGCTCTGCTGCGGGTAAGCTCTGTTTTTTATTTTGTTTCAAAAGGCGAGTAAAACTCTTGAAAAAGCCGCTTATTTGCGCTTTGTGGCGTACAGGATACTGGAAGCAGAGCTGCTTATAGTGAAACTCACGGGAAGAGGTTTCTAAAGCTAGCACGAGTCTGCCCAGTGATTCTAGATCGTAATATCGGCTGAAAGCAGGTGTTGCGATATGGGTGACAGCTTTTGAAGAGGTGAAAGCTGTTTCGCCCAAAAAAAGACCAATCTATCTCTTATAAGATATATATCTTTTATAAGAGATTTGCTCCAGGTATGATACTTATCTACACTTCTTTCCTGGCCCCCAGAACGGTTTTACTGTCCTGGTTGGAAGTGTTCGCGCGCATCTCGAACCCTGGACCCCACGAATGTGCTCGGCTTGCATATCTCTTCTCGAAGATATGTGGTCGTTGGGCCGGCGTCGCTAACGGTTTCGCTTATTGGTCTTGTTTACAGAAGCTGAAGAAATATCAGCTCAATCTTAAGACCTGTGTGGGTGAGTCAGTTTTCGACTTTGTATGTGTCGTGTGGGATTGGTTGACAGAAGAAACTGGCTGTTTGGTCCTGGCCTTCCGATCTGGGGAAGCTGCATGCGAAAGTGAGAACAGTGACCAGGCTATATGGGGAGCTCACACCCAGATATCCGGGTGAATAGCTTATATGCACGTTTTGTATTTCTTATATAAATTGTACAATACTGTACTGTGTAGAAAATTTAGTGAAGTTCGTTCATGGTATCCATATATATTCTGGACTGGAAGCCTTTTACCAAAAAGGCTTACCTGGTAAAAAAATAATGGATCCTATGAGATTCGAACTCATGCATCTTACGATACTCGATCTTGAGTCGAGCGCCTTAAACCGCTCGGCCAAAGATCCATTTGATGAAAGCTCCAGTTTCGCGCATTTCCATGTGGTCCTTATCTTCTTCCCCCATTTGGCAGCAATATATATTGGTACTGCCACATCAACCACAGAACTTCCTATTCGGGAAATCAACCCCACCTCCCTTATCAGCTCCCCTGAGTGCCCTGTGACAATTCTTATCGCCGTATGTTCGGCAGCGAAGATTTTGCCCTACATCAACGAAACAATAAAAGCAGCAATGCAGAGATGGGCATCGATTCGCCCATCGGATAAGCATTTTTCCCCATTTTTGCCCACAACTTCCTAATATATATATTCTGAAACCCCCAAGGCGTCCAAAGATCACCACACAGATCAACACTCAGATCAACACTCAGATCACCACACAACGCGCTGAGATCAACGATGGTGACGGGTACAACGCCGACGCCTACACCGTCCGGCCACAGAATACAAATGCCTTCGAGCCCCACAGAGAACATTTCTAATCACAAGAGCAGAAGCAACCCCACGAGCGTCCAATCCAGCTCCACCCTGGCCAATGAGCTTGCAAAGCGCCATAGCATCGCCACCCCCACCACAGCTCAAAGGTCGCAGTCACGAGACCACAGCGCAGAGCGGAGAGGTCGTCCAGCGAAAAGAGAGCCGTATTTACTCACCACGATGCGTCCGCCAGAGCTCGTACGGAATATCCAGACGAGGGAGCCCCAGGCTGAGCTCCAGCCGACCTTCATTGGATCACGTGACACATCCGCTCACACAGTGCATTCACAGGCGAGCGAAGATAGCAAAAAGCAGCATTCAACACGAAAGTCACGTTTCAAGCACCCGATGAACGCTTATGCGACAGACTCACAGTTTGAGACGATTGTTCCGCATTACACCACCATTTTACAGCAGCAGAAGTACAACCAGAGGTCCAATGCGTCGCTAGACCTGATAAGGCCGGAGCCTGCCAGCAACAGGTCCAGCACTCAGCTCTCTGAGCGGAGCACAAGGCAGAGCATTGCTATGGGTGGTGACTTGGTTCCTGCTTTTGACGATATGAACATTGATATTGGTGAAGACGGCGAAGAGGTGGGCTCTTCTATGCACATTGAGCACGCTTACGAGCCCGGCGTTGAGCCTACGAGCACCACGGATGCGACATTTCCGAATTTGGCTGATAACCTAGGCTCAGGTGCTGTAGAGAAGACAGAAGATGTCAAAAGTGTGCCAGCAGCTGCTCCTGCCAGCCAGAAAAAGCACGTCGGAAGAATCCAGCAGAGGATTCAGGCTCTCAAGGCTCTCAAGGACCACGATGAGGAGGATGCGAGGATGTCAGTATTCTCAAATGTTGAGCAGAAGACGCTTCTGGATTCCCTTAACTACGATCTTCAGAGCTTGAAAAGGTACAACTACCGTCCCCTTGTTTCGTCTCTACAGCGTGTTGAGCAGCTCAACCTCAACAAGTCCACGCCTCGTTCCCACCGCAGCTCCAACTCAAAGGATGCAAACCTGAGATCCACACATTCACTAGTGAACGACTTGAGAAACTCTCAGCACAAGGCCTCTGTGCCTTTGGCTTCACAGAGAAAGAGGCCAATGGAGACTGACAAGCTTCGAGGGCTCATTCGCAAGTCTTCAGAAGTGGCAAAGACGTTATGGGTTGAGGGCGCACCCCACTCTAATTCTTTGTCAAACACCGCAACAATCAGCTCTGAAGGTACATACTCGAAGAACATTGACCTCAGAACTTTGACCAAAGAATCTATCCCAATTAACGAACTGGACCGCATTCACCAACACTTTGCTGGGTTCAAACTGGGCCACTCGATTCAGCAGCTGAGCACGAGCTCGGATCCTAGTCCCAAATCCAACAGAGTATGAGTCATGTTGTAAAAACCATTTAATATTGACACTGTAATAGAAGTAACTTATAGACTTAATTCACTCTGGCCTTGAAAAATGCCTGATCACGTAGTGTGGGGTTTCAGTATAGTGATTTTCCTAGCCGCACCAAAAACTCATCCAACCTATCATCATTATTATCTCGTATCTCCGAAGATCAAAAGCTTTCCCTTATTGATTGTTCAATTCGAACTAAAATTAGAGGGGACTCATTAATCTTATGACACCGTATCCCCGACTCCCAGCTGGATTCCAGTTCCGTCTTGGTTTCACAGCTTCATGGGAACTTCCTTTCTGTGGAAGAAATAAGAGGAGCTAATTTCTTAATATCCCAATATCCCAGTCCTAATAAGTCTGTACGATTCTGTAGTGCTTGTAGAAACCCCTGGATCATAGATCCGGTTTGGCGTCACTTCCTAATCGGGAAGGACCCCTCACGTTTGTTTTTGTGGCACTATCCAGTCCGCCCAAATATAAAAGGGGACCATCGGCCACTTTTTCTTTCTTCCTTCTCCCACACCATTGTGTGCTCATTCCATTAACACCTTCCAACAGTTATACCTCACGGAGAGTCACCGATCCCGAGCTAAGTCCCCTTCCAGAACACCAACTCACCATTCATTCACTTATACCACTCACAGGTTCCCCTTCCAGCTTTATGGGTTCTTTTTCACCGCTCTCTTACTTTCGAGCTCTCACTTCCCATTCCAGACGACCGGCTCACTACTCATCCCCTATGACACCAGAAGATCTTCCGGAACTCCATCTCCGTCATTGTGGCTAACCCAAGATGAGATCCGGTTTGGTGACACTTCCTAATCGGGAAAGAATCCCCACCTTTGTCTTTGTGTCACAATCCAGCTCGCCCAAATATAAAAGGGGACCATCGCCCACTTTTTCTTCCTTCCTCTCCCACACTATTACATGCCCATTCCATTAACACCATCCAACAGCTTGAGATCACTAATAGTCGCTGGTCCCCAGGTAAGTCACCTTCGAGACCTGTGGCTTCCCGCTGGTCACTGATGAGGTTTGGCTTGGTGTTTTTTCGCTATGGTTTTTGCAATTCTTGGGTATTATTTCTGGTTACCGTGTTATGGATTATTGGTGCTGCTTTATTTCATTATGCTGTTTTCCAGATATGATTCTTGAGCTTTTGTTGGACCTGTTCCGTTGTTGATCATTGATGAGGTTCCACATGCTGTTGATGGCTATGGCTGTTCCTATTCTTGAGTATTGTTTCTGGGTGCAAGGTTATGAGGTATTGGTGCTGCTTTACTTTATTATTTTGTTTTCAGATACTATTCTTGAGTAGTTGTGGATGGCTATGGTTGTTCCACTTGCAAGTATTGATCGGGTGGTATATTGATTTGCAAGTTGATGTGGGCCCTGGATTTCCCTTACTGGTCCTTGCATGAGTGTTTTCAGGTTGCTGGTCGTTATTGTTGTCCATATTCTTTAGTGTAGTTTCTGGTTACCACCTAATGTGATATTGGTGCTGCTTTATTTCGTTGTGTTGTTCTTCCAGTATGAAGCTCAAGTTGTCGTTCATTCACTACGGTTGTTCATGCTGCTGGTCCCGATGTCCCGATATAATCTCCCCTTGTTGAGGTCGGGTACCGTTGTTCCACTTGCTGGTCCTGATTTGGTAATCCACTTGTTGTTGTTGGCCCCATGTCCCTGTTGTTGGTTCTGATCTGGTGATCCAGCTGTCGTCGTTCGCTACGGTTGTTTCAATCTATGAGTGTTGTCTCTGGTTACTACGTTGTGGGATATTGGTGCTGCTTTATCTCATTATGTTGTATTTCAGATATGATCCTCCTTGTTGTGGAGGGCTATAGTTGCTCGTGAACTTGTACAGATGTGATCTCTACCTGTTGTTATTGGCAATGATTGTTCCTGTTGCTGATCATGGTATGAGGTTCCACTTGTTTTCGATGCTGCCCCCTATGCTTCTCCAACTGCTGTTGGACCTTTTGTTTCCTTTCAATGGTCTTTGATTCTCCAGATGTTGATGGACTTGTTATTTCTCTTTGCTGGTCCACTTCCCGCTGTTGGCCCTGTTGGCCCCGTTGTTGGTTATTGATGATGTTTCCATGGTTATCCCCATTATTGAGTGTTGTTTCTGGTTACTAACTAATGTGATATTGATGCTGCTTTATCTCATCATGTTGTTATCCGATTATTATTCTTGATCAGTTGTTGGCCATGGCTGTTACACTTCCTGACCCTGGTATGATGTTCTTCATGTTGTTGTTGGCCATGTTATCTACTGTTGTTGGTTCTGGTATTGTGTCATACTTGCTGTTGTTCACTGTTGTTGTTGCACTTCTCGAGCGTTGTGTCTGATAACTATGTATTGGGATATTGGTGCTGCATTACTTCATTATCTTGTTTTCAGATATGATTCTTCAGTTGTCGCTCATGATGCTTGTCCTGACACGATGCTTTGGGGGTTGTCGTTGGTCCTGTGTCCCCCCTTGCTGGTCCTGGATGTCCGGCTTGTTGTTGCTCGCTATGGCCTTTGTAATTCTTGAGCGTTGTTTCTGGACTCTACACTATGAGGTATTGGTGCTGCTTTATTTCCTTATGTTGTTGTTCAGGTATAAATCTTGAGTTGTTGTGAATGGCCATGGTGGTTGTTCGTGATGTTTGTTTCGACATGACTCTCCCCTTGTTGTTGTCGCACAATGGTAAGTCTGTTGCTGATGTTGATCGTTGCTGACTCTGGTGCACTTAAGATTCCTGGTGGACTACTCTGATCAATCAACGGATGATTCAAGTGTTGTGTCCGGTGGTATGGAGTATGCTCAGTTGTTCCTTGTGTCAAGCCGTCCGATCTCGGTGTTTGGTATCATGAGTTCTGGCTAAACTCATGATGATGTCGGCCAACACACCTAACAATCTCCTTACTTGTCATTGGATCATGAGTTCACTAACACACAAGGACATTGACAGCTGCTACTTTGATGGTTCTACATAGCTGTCCATGTGGGGGAACTGCTGTCCCTGAATTCCGAGGGCGACGTCTTGAATTTGGGCTTTATAGGTTGTATAGATAAATACGCACTCGTAGACCTCATGGTGCCCATCTAGAGCCTTACACACTACCGTATAGAGCTCTAGAGCCTATTTGGGCACCATAAATTCTGGGAATCTAGCGAGAGGGAGAGTGTTGAATTTTTTTTGTAGGTTTTTTAGGTTGTCACATTCTGTTCGATAACTTCGTAAATAGTGGCGTTAGAGGGTCAATTGTGTGTCTAGTGTATATATATTGACCCATGATACATGCCAGTATAAGCAATATAAGTGTTCCACCTCTAGTTGCTGAGTTATAAGCCAAAATCTAGTGATTTTCAAAGGGTCCCTATACTAAACGTACGGCAGGAATTTCTGAGACTTTTAATTCCTTTGAACAAGAGTGTTTTGGAGATTGTAGACATCTAGTATACTCCTGCAGCATGAGTAAACCTTTATATGTGCTACTTGGGTCTATTAGAGTAATAATTTACGCTTAAAAGGCATGTACAAATTTGTATGTTCAGTCACGTGAAAGTCATGTGACCAAACACCCGGACACCACCCTCCCTAACAAATGGCCATCTCCGATTGTGCAAAACTTTAATGCCAATTTTGAGCGTTTTGAGAGGTGAAATTTGGAGTTGTGATTGAAGTTTAGTCGTGTAATATTGGTTTTGGGAGCTCATATCTGTTCTTGTAATTGTTTAATTCCTGCGGGAAGAGTACTTTACAAATGCCGGGCTGATATCAAGATCCCGGCTTACGTAATCATCCTTCTCATGTGTTTCTCTCCCCCTTTTATTATTCAATAAGACTGATTTTTCTCTGTGTTTGATGGCAGTTTTGTTGAAAACCAGTGTTAGTGCGGGGGAATCGTTGAGTGATAAAAGGACATTACAAACGTGGAGGTCCTCATTGTCCCCCGCGTAGTTAGATCAAGTGATTTTTTTGTTTTTTTCCCATAGTGCAAACTTTCCAAGCAGAACCATCTCATCTCCACGATCACCAACTCACTTATCAACAAAATGACCAGTCCCAGAGAACCCCAAAGTGCTCCCAGCCAATCAGAACCACCCCTCAATGTGTCACACAAACGCAGGAAACGTGAAGCTGCGGGCACCGTCAAAGAGCGGCTCCAGTGCCAGTTCGTGATCAAGTCCAAGAACAGACAGTGTCCTCTCACGCGTGCCAAAGACGTTGATTTCTGTGCTGAACATCTGAAGGCGAAAGAGGGCGACGTCCGAGTGCCTTGTCCTGTTGATCCTCGCCACTCAGTCTGGGCTCGTGAAGTCAAGGGCCACTCGAAGAGATGTGCTGCCAAGGTGGAAGCCCAGCAGGAGAAGGCGTGGTTCAAGAAAGACCACAACTGTGATGTCCAGGAGAGCAGCGAAATCGGCGAGCTGGAGCTGGACTATCCAAAGTGGATCGATACGGTGAACAGGGCCTGTGAGGAGTTTGAGCCGCTTGTTCTGGAGCTGCTCCATCACGACGGCGTCCAGGAGAGAATGGAGGAGAAGCAGAACCAGAAGCACGCCATCCAACAATCGTCGTTGATATCGCACCTAGACCAGAATGGGCTGCTTTCCAAGGACCTCCACTACATCGAGTGGGGGTGTGGTAAGGCTGAGCTGTCCCGGTACCTGCTGAGAAGCGTGATGCACAAGGACCAAGGAGCCTCTGATTTCCTGCTTGTTGACAGGTCGCCAATGCGTATGAAGCAGGACCCGAAGATGGTGAAGGATGCCTTAGAAAAGGGCTTCAAGTGCAAGGCGTTCCGTGTGCGAATCGATATCAAGGACGTGTTTGTTGATGCTGTGATCCAGCAGGAGTTCCAGGACGAGAAGCGTTTCGTGGGCGTCTCCAAGCATCTCTGTGGCGCTGCCACAGACCTGACGATTCAATGTATAGAGAGGAATCCTGTTCTGAGGGCCAGAATGGCGGGGATGATCGTGGCGATGTGTTGCCGTCACTGTTGCAACTACGCCCAGTTCCCGCCAAAGGCCAGAGAGTTCCTGTTGGCTAGGGCCATTGACGAGACTGGCTTCAGGCATCTGATGAAGTTTGCCAGTTGGGCGGTTAGCGGTGTGCGGCCTGATATGGACGAGTCTCAGGGAGCTGAGCATCCTAGCGGACTGACGATAAAGGAGAGGAAAGAGCTGGGTCTGAGAGCCAGAAGACTGATTGACGAGGCTAGAAAGCACGCGGTGGAGGAGCTCGGGTACGAGGTGAAGTTGTGCCAGTACGTGCCTGAGGAAGTATCGCTGGAGAACACGTGTATGGTTGTGAGGAGATGTAACCATGACAAGGTTGTTGATTGAAAGCATTGAAATGTAAACACACGGAATACCGCAAATGCTACTTATTTACCCATTACACCCCAGTTAAGCGAATTCTACATCATCTACTAGGTCACCGATTAAGCTAAACACACACTTAGATCTTCTCAGCCTTGACACCGTGCTTCCAGATAGCAACGTATGGGGTAACACCGTCCTCACGGTAGTTAAGAAGAACCAACATGGCATCTGGGTCCATGGACTCACCGGTGTAGAACTCCCAGTCCTTGAAAGAGCCGACAACCTTCTTGACGTAGGCCATGGCACCCTTCTCAAAGGTCTCAACCTCGTCTGGGTTGGTCTCCTGGAGCTTGGCCTTGATGGTCTTCATGTAGCCCTTGATGTAGGTGAGGAAGGACTTCTTGTCGAAAGCGGTCTGCTGGAGACGGAAGGAGTAAACAACGTTGTTGACGGTCTCCTTGGTGTTGTCAACGTCCTCGTCACCGCCCTCAGCGGAAGGGTTGGCACCAATGTCGACATCACCATCACCGACAGTGACCATCTGACAGTCAGCCTCGTAGATGACACCGTCGACCTCCTTGAGGTCGTAAGCGTCGGACAAAAGCTCGTCACCGGAGATGATATCCTGTCACTTGTTAGTATGGGCTCTGTGCGCTATCAGCGGTAACCTGGGGTGGCTCAAATTCGTGGAAAAAAAGCTCCAGGAAACGCCTGAAGCAGACAAAATCAGCCACAAAGGGCGGTTTTTCTCAACGTACAGTGTAAATAATCATTGTGAAGTTTTGGGATGTAGGTACAGGGCTCTTCCGAAGCGTTGATAGGTGCTAGAGAAACAAGATGAGCGAAAATTTTTTGGGTTCGGGCAAAAAAAAAAAAAAATTCCACGGAGCGCGGAAAAGGGAGGAGATTACGTAAGTAATGGCCGGATACGGAAGGAGGCCGCATTGGGATGTTTGTTTACCTTTTCCGAGACCATAACAGAGGATGTATTTGAAGAGCCACAAAGGTTTCAACAAAATACCACAGGAAAGCAGTTTTTCGACGACATAACTACAGAGAGTCCCCAATGAAGACAAGTAGGCCGTCTGATTGGACAACCACCCGTTGTCTCCGAGCACTTCGGCCGTTGAAGTCAAAGATCTCGGCGTTCCGGGCACATTGTGCCAATTTTCCAGTCTTCAAAGAGGAGCCTTCCTCTGTATCAATGGAGAGGCCAATCGAGCAGGACAATGATTCAGACAGCGATTTTGAGGGGGATGCTGACAGGAGCCTCAATTTGGAAGACCACGTTATCAACTACCGGAAGAGTAGGAGAAGCTATAAACGTCGCAAGATTGTTGTTGATCCCTCATACAAGGAGCTACCAGAAGATTTCGACCATCCGTGGCAATGCAATCAGCTCAATGATGCAACATGGAAGCCTCTCGAGGATATTCTTGACACTTTGAGACAGCTTTTCCAAACACACTGGGACGATGAAAGGAAACCGATGTCCAGTCTACGACTGAGATGTGCTTTCAAGATCGGGTTAACCATTGGTAAAAATGATAAAGAGGTCAGAAACTTGCAAGAACAATTACAGAGCAAAGATGACCTGTTAGATCTTTATGAGGATCGACATGTCGAGCTGTGTCGAAAATTTGTGATGCTTGGACACGCACTGGGGCATCTTATCAGTGAGACTCCGTTGGTGTTTGAGGTTTTACCATTGCTTATGAGTTGGAGTGACATCTATGGTGTTCAAGAGAGTGTAATGGAGGTCTTCATTGAAACCACAGAACTGGATATACTGGATAAATATGAAGACCTGGCACAGTTGTTTGGAAATTTCATTGACAAGTTTGAGATGCTGATAGTACAAAAATGGGCTCTCGATCCGAGTGCTATCCATCCAGAAAAACTGACTGTTGCCTCACGGGAGATCGTCATGAACCTCATAAGAAGGAGACATAATCACCAATATCTCGAATGTCTAAGCATCTTGGCTCGCCTGGTTGATGAGAAGTGCACTCGGATGGAGAACTCACACTCCATGGTGGAAACCATCCACAGTCTTCACTCCGAGCAGCTTGAAGTGATTAAAACTTTGTCAGTCTATGCCAGCATCCTCCATTCTCAGAACAGAAACAACATTAGGTTTCTCACTCATGTCTTCCATTCGTGCAAGAGAGGCTATCGCTCTTTGATCCCAGTGTTGAAGATCATAAAGTCATTCCTTTCACAGAAACCGATATCACCAATCCCGCCATCAGACAGGGTTGTTCTGAGATCCATATTCAGACCCGAGTACCCCATAACGAAGACTTTCAATAGGGTTTTGATGGCTTCATCCGACACGAATACACTCAAAAGACCGAAGGTGAAAGCCGACGCAGGCTTCATCAAGTACCACAGATCAAAGGTCTCAACGGGCGAACTTATATAGTTTCAATTAACACAAAAAACCCTTGTCAACAACAATATTCTGGCCCGTAATACTCTCATTGTCTAGCAAAAACATAGCAGCCTCAACAACGTCCTTCACGGGAACATCACCACCCAAAGCGGTATCATAATGAAGCCCACGGCCCATATCGGTCTCAGTTACTAAGCCTGGAGAAATGCAATTACAACGAATGTTTTTAGACCCAAGCTCAGAGGCCAAAGACCGGGTGAATCCGAGGAGACCAGCTTTTGTAGCAGAGTACACAGAAGTGCCCTTTTCGCCACGAAGAGCAAGAACCGAGGAAATATTGATGACGGAGGAAGGCCGATTCTTTATCAGCGTCTTTGAGAGGTATCGTGTGAGTGTAATCGGCGCAGTGAGATTTGTGGTGATGATGTCGTTGATTTGGCTGGCTTTGGTGGAGAGCAAGAGGGACGATTGGGAGATTCCAGCAGCGTTGATGAGAATTGAGGTTTTGTGGATTTCTGGGGTTCTTAACAGATTGGACTCCAAATTGGAGAGGTCTGTGAGATCACACGGAAGTGTTGTATGTGCTTGAGAAGGGCCCAATTTGGCCAATGACGCAGCATTGTTCTCCAAAAGGTGCTTGTCTCTTGCTAGGAGAATCACATTGTGGCCTCTTTTAGCCAGTTCTTGCGCTATAGCAAAGCCAATTCCACGCGATGCACCGGTTACGAGTGCTGTTCTGGGACTCTGGGCACTCATTGGGCGATTTGGTGGATCTTATAGCGTGATAAATGGGGAAAGAAGACGTATGTTTGAGCCCCTGACACATTTCGAGACCGGGGCTACCCGGCTTGTAAAAGGTTACGCAGCCCGGTATTCTCCGGTAACGGTTACCCGGCTTTTAGATATGACCCCACACGCTAGCATCAACACAGTCATCGAAACACCACCAAAACACCACCAAAACGGTCAAAAGCAGCACAAAAAACGAGAATGTTCTGGTCTCTGAGCAAGCCACAGGAGTCCACGGAGTCTGGCAGAGAGTCAGAGCTCCTCGCAGAGCTTTCACCGCAATCACACGACTTCTACGTCCTCAAAGACCGTCAGCTTTCTGCTCCATCAACAACTTTTGTGGAGCCGAATTCCGCCAATGAGGACTCCCTCAACGTCTACAAAGCTGGCCATCCACCACAGGAGATCCGCTATGTGAACTGTGCAGATGTACAGTCTGCTTTCATGGATTGCATCCAAAGTGGGCCGTGGAAAGAACGTCTTATGGGCTGTGATTCGTGGTCCAAGAAGGTCCAGAGCTGTGTAAAAATGCAGACGACGCTGCTGTCCCAGCTTGGGCTAGAAAATGCCAGGAGCGTGGAGACTTACAAGGAAATTGCAGCTGCAGCCGATGAATTATGTGTGAAATGGCTGGACGAGTACGCTGAGGAGGAGAAGATGAGCCCGGCGATGTTGAACGATGTATACGATAAGAGAGACGGGATTTGGGGCAAGTGAGTGTCTATTTATTTATTATTCATTACAGCTGAGGCATGCTGATAATCTATTTATTGGTGCACAAATGTATCTATCTCTAACTCTTGAACATATTACTGAAATCCCATATTCATACCACGTCAGATCAGTTATTGATCACGTAGAAAAGAGACCCTCCCATAGTTAAGATGCACTGAGGCATGTTGATTTATAGTGCGACGGCTTGCTACGTGCTTAAGCCCTTCATTTATACGACGTCAATTGTAACCATAGAAAACACAAAAAACACCATTAAAACAACGTATAACCGAGCTGATTAGTTGATGAAGTACATGTTACCACCTTCTTCAGCAAAGATCTTGTCTTCTCTACCCAGCAGAACGACACCAGCATTGAACTCCTGGAGACTGAATTGTTCTTCAGACGGAAGGTTCTTGTTGATACCTTCGAGCAACTGTGCTGAGGAGAAACCGTTTTCACTCTGGAATTCCTCCTTGAGCATCAGCTCAGCAACAATACGGGTGAAAGTACGCATTCTGTCTGGCGAGATGGTAGCATTGCTATCTTCGCCAACACGCTCTTGCAGAGGCATTGGTGCATCTTCTTGAGTCTCCTCCTGAGTGTCTTCCTGAGTTTGTTGTGTAACCGGTTCGTAGTCCTCCTCAGCGTGTTGTGATGAGGTTGGGATGGATGACTGAGGTCTTTGGCTTCTGGTTCTTCTTGGGGAAATTGGAGCCTCCTGATGCTGAATCTCCTCATCCTCCTCGGACTCATCGTCATCATCATCGTCAGCATTTGGAACCACTGGAATAACCTCGTCAGCATCTTCATCCTCATCACTTTCGTAAACCTCTTTCGCAGTCTTTCTCTTCTTGTTCTCCTTCTTGGAGCTATCATCCTTGAACAGGGCAAACTTCAACAATTCCTTAGCAACTTCGGTGTCACGGGTATCAACAGTGTTACTCAGTCTGACCTTGGCGTGTGCCGTAGCGAGACGGATAACCGTTTCCAGAGTTCTTGCCGTGATCGGGGCCGTGTTCTTTCCGGCACCTGGTGCATTTCTTAGAGAGGAATAGATATCCACAATCTGATCTGAAGCAGCCTTAGTCAGCACCGGCTCAACACGGGTCTTGGCGTACTGGATGTACTTTCTCAAAAAGGGAATGGCGAGGATCTTCGGCCTCGTCTGCCTTGATGCTGGGAACGCTCTCTGGTGGGCAGCAAGAGCACCAGCATGTAATAGTGGATTGAACTTCTGGTAAACCGGCTGTTCTCCGTCCTCGTCAGCGTCGGCATCGAGAGCCTCGTTTCCAGCTGCCAAGGACAGGTTCGTGGAGTCCCTCACGGGCTCGCCTTCGGCGTAGCCTGCTGGGATGTATCTGTGTGTCTTGAGGATGTGCTCCGAGATTCGGCGATCCGTCGTGGTGTCCACATCGTCCGTGACGATGAACAGAAGATCAAAACGGGAAAGCAGCGAGTCTGGAAGGGCAATGTTCTGGTGTGGGTCCTTGTTCACGTTGTACTGGCCGTAGATCGGATTGGCAGCTGCAATCACCGAGCAACGAGCATTTAAGGAAGTGTGGATTCCCGCTTTCGCAATGGTGACAGTCTGTTGTTCCATCACCTCGTGGATCGCCACTCGGTCCGTATCGGACATCTTATCAAACTCGTCAATACACACAATTCCCCTGTCCGCGAGAACCATCGCACCGGCCTCCAATCTTCTCTCACCGGTCTCCTTGTCCGTGGTGACAGCAGCAGTAAGACCGACACCGGAGGAGCCCTTACCCGTGGTGGCAATCGCCAGCGAGGCCGTGTTGAGCACAAATCGCAGGATCTGGGACTTGGCCGTGGACGGGTCACCCACCATCAGAATGTTGATGTCTCCTCTCAAATGCGAGCCGTTGTCCAGGTTCTTCTCCACACCACCAAGCAGCATCAGAAGAACAGCCTCCTTAATGTGGTCGTGGCCGTAGATGGAAGGCGCCAGCGACTGAGCCAGCACGTGGAAAACGTGTTTGTTCCGGGCCAGCTTCTTGATGTTACGGATATCCGAGTCGGAGATGGTCTCCTTGGCTGCCACGCCCGTGGAACGGGCGTGTAACGGGTACACCGAGTTGGCTATCACCGTTGTGGAGAAAGCCGATGCGGAGTTGGCGCCCCCACCACGTGACCGGTACACTCCCACAATCTGTACACGGTCGCCTGGCTTGACGGTGTCGACGAGGTCGTCACTGAGCACAATCTCGAGCGATCTCGGCAATTGCCCCGCTGGGGCTCGCTCGGGCATCTCCTGGACGGTTATTGTCTGGTAGTCGGCGTAGGTGGAGTAGCCGAACTCTGTCGTGAGCCGGTGGCCGTCAGGGTCCTCTGTCGGATATACCGGCGGCGTGGAGATTGGATTGAAGCTTGTGGTGTAGTCTGTGAACTCTCTTGCGTGGAACCGGCCGCTGTGCTCCGAGTAATGGACGGATCTCAGCACTTTTGGCCTGACGAGCGAAGCCCTCGTCACGATTCCTTCAACAGAAACCATTCTGGAGAGATGAGACGCCCTGATTGTTCTTGGGGAAACCGCCAGGTGGCCGAAAGCTCCTCTGAAGGAAAGATGGAAGGTGTCCTGGTCGGACACCTCCCTGAAGGCTGGGTTTCCGGGGTCGTAGATGGCCGCCACGTTGTCACGTAAAGCACGCTCAAAGGCTGGCAAATACCCAGCAGGCTCCTCAAGAAGACCAGTGTACAGAGACTTGTCGAAGGCCAGTACCTCGTCCACGGAAACCTGAAGACGACGGGTTCCTTTGTACAGCATCTCGCGGATGGCTTCACGATAATCTGTGGCGCCACCCTCGGTGTCGAGGAATTCTGTGAAACGGCGGACACGGTCGCCGAAGACGGCGTCGATGGCTTCGCCTGGCTCTTCCATTTTTGCTTTGTTGGTAGGTGGTGGAGCGTTGGTGGCCTTTTGTGGTGGTGAGATGGAGAAACAAAGACGCGTTTTGGTGTTTTCGTTTTGTCGACGCGTGCAATTATACTTCCCGATTGGGACTTCCGGGGGCTGTTTGGCACCAAGTTCCGGCCCGCGCTTTTTGACGCGTCCTACTGCAAAGGGAAGTTCTCTTCTAAAATCGCGAGATTTTCGTGAGGTACTCCCTTGGTTCAGGATGGACTTTTCATTTTTTGCTCTTTTTGAGCCACTTTTCGGTCGCTATTTGGGGAAAAAAGTTATTGTATATATAGTGTGGGTAGTATAGATTACAAAAACGTGTTTGTAAAGGGTTTGAAAAAGAATTGAGTGAGCTGAGTACGGTTAAAGATATAGAGAAATCCAAGGAATGTCTTCTCTTTAGGCTCTTTTTTCATGCTACTCCGGCCAATATTTTTCCTCCAAAAACAGATATACCCAATATTCGTTAGTTTCGCATTTGAACCATATAAAAAACCTCTCCATTAGTCCACTGATATAGTGTGGAATATTCTCCCAAAGTTGAATTTTGAAAATCCGAGCCATTTTCGAAGCTGGAAACAGAGCTTCGCGAAGGGCCAGGCTACGAAGTCGATGAGGATTATCCTTCCATTGACCCCATAAATCGCCTGTTTTCCACTTTTGTCTTTCCCCGATAATCACGTATATTGTATGGCCCTCGAGGACTTCAAAAAGCTCACGGAACGCTTCTCGTACAAGCCCAAGGACATATCTCCAGACCACAGAATCACGAAACCCCGCTCCTCTGTAAGACCTTACAAGTACCACGAGTCCGAATTGAAATATGCCCACTTATCCCCCTTGCCAGATCTCTTGAAACCGGATCTCAAACTCCTTTTCTGTGGATTCAACCCGGGAGTAAGGTCCGCAGAGGTGGGACACCGCTTTGCCCACCGGTCCAACTGTTTTTGGTCTCTGATTTACCAGAGTGGACTAGTTCCCGTGGAGCTCACTTATGAAGACGATGTGTCGATGCCCGATCGCTTTGGAATTGGTTTCACCGAGCTGGTGATGCGTCCTACAAAGGGCGTTGAAGAGATCCCGATGGCGGAGATGAGGAACAACGTACCGAGATTGATCGGTGTGGTGAGGAAGTATAAACCCAGAGTGCTGTGTCTTGTCGGGAGAGGAATCTGGGACTCCATTATGAAAGCTCTGGGGACCAGGAGTGACTCTTTCCGCTGGGGTCTCCAAGAACAGTCTGCGTTTGGATGTAAAGTGTTTGTTGTGCCGTCAACTTCTGGGCTGGTGAGGATCAAGCTCGAGGACAAGCTGGTGATCTGGCGAGAGCTGAAGACGCTGGTTGACCAGGAGGCTGATGGATAAGCTCAGCGTATGAGCATTGGGCTACTGATGGGCTCTATGGCCTCCAATGTCACTATTATGACTCAGAACACTCTTTTACTCAGGAAAAAGGCCATCGAGGATATTAATGAACATAAGACGAATCTTGCAGTTGCAATAGCCCGTAATTGAAGGATCAGATAGCCAAAATCGAGAAACTCACCAACCCTGCCTATGATACAGCTTACGAATCAGGTACTTGAACACAAGATCTATGAACTCAACGAGAAATAACAGACTCCGTGAGATCTTTGAATTTAAGGAGTTCATGTGCTGTATGCTATGCTCAATATGCTATGCTCAATATGCTATGCTCAATATGCTATGCTCAATATGCTTTGTTCAATATGCTTTGTTCAATATGCTATGTGCTTTGTTCAATATGTGCTTTGTTCAATATGCGCTGCTGTGTTCAATATGTGCTATTTTCAATATCATCTATATGCTATATGCTATGTATCCAATATCTAATATCCAATATCCAGTACCTATGCCCAATATCCATATCCCATATCCATACCGGATATCTATATGGATGAGTTCCCAACAGCTAAGGCAGCAGCAGCTTTTGAGGGCTTGAGCATCATTTAAGAGTTTTCCAAGGGGAATATGTGGTGATAACTCGGGTTTTATGGTATAATCAGTCTCCAAAGTCCATATATAACGCCCGATAAAGTTTTTACGGGCTTTTCTCCAGTGTAAATCTGTCAATCCGGAACGTCCGGTTATGTGCGACGATGTGTAACCCGCGAAAGCCGGGTCAACTTGAAAAGCCTGGGCCCCTCATACGTTATTCTCTCCTCTTCTAACCTTCAAAACACGCCCCCAAACCACCAAAATGGACCTAGAGAAGGCATTCGAGGCAATTGCCATTGGCAAACTGTGGCTCGTAGAGCTCGCAAAGCAATACTTTGCCTATGTGGAGAAATCCTCCGCTTTTGAGCTGTACGTACTGGCGTTCTCCTCCGCATTTGATCCTCAACACCGCAGAAAACTAACAATGAGCACAGATTGAGGGATGTTGTATTTGTATGGTAAGTATTTCTGATGCATTGATGTGATTTATAGCTACTAACGAATATGTTAGTTTTCTGGTCACCTACGCTAACCAGCTGCTCCTCAACATCGTGGGCTACGGCCCGATCGGATACACCAAACTCGTCTTCCACGAGATATCCAAAAAGCTCTTTTCTTGGTTTCTTAGACTCCCGTTTGTGAAGAAGAACGTTGACAAAGAGGTGGCCTCCGTAATTAGAGGACTGGAGAAATCCCTCGTCAAGAAAACTCCGGGTGTCCAGGACTTCCCTGAAGTTCCTCCACAGGGATTATCCGATGCTGAGATCACCAAAATGCTCCAAAAGCTCGCCAATCTGGAGCACACGGAGTGGGAAAAGGGCAGAGTTTCCGGAGCTGTTTACCACGGAGGCCAGGACGTGATTGGGATCCAATCAGAGGCCTTCAGGACGTTCTGTGTGGCGAACCAACTCCATCCAGACGTCTTTCCTGGAGTCCGCAAAATGGAGGCCGAAATCGTCTCAATGGTGCTGAAAATGTTCAATGCTCCGGAAACCGGAGTTGGTGGTACATCTTCTGGAGGCACTGAATCGCTCTTGCTTGCCTGTTTGAGTGCTAAAATGAACGGGTTGAGAAGAAGAGGTATTACTTCCCCGGAGATGATTGTTCCAATTACGGCGCACGCCGGGTTCGATAAGGCCTCATACTACTTTGGAATCAAGCTTCATCACGTCCCATTGGACCCTGTAACTTACAAAGTTGATACCAGGAAGATGGAGAGACTCATCAACGGTAACACCGTTCTTCTAGCCGGTTCTGCCCCGAACTTCCCGCACGGAATTATCGACGATATTGGCCGTATCGGCGAGCTTGGGGAAAAGTACGATATTCCAGTACATGTTGATTGTTGTTTAGGGTCTTTTATTGTGGCATATATGGAGAAAGCCGGGTTTGAGATCCCACCGTTCGACTTCAGAGTCCCGGGAGTTACCTCAATCTCGTGCGATACCCACAAGTACGGATTTGCCCCCAAAGGCTCCTCCATCATCATGTATCGCAATTCTGAGCTCCGCTCAGATCAGTACTACATCAACACAGAGTGGACAGGCGGAGTTTATGGGTCTCCAACTCTGGCTGGCTCAAGACCTGGTGCGCTGATGGTTGGCTGCTGGGCCACTATGCTGAAGATTGGCGATGATGGCTACACAGAGTCCTGTCGTACCATTGTAAACGGGGCCAGATTGCTGAAAAAACGTATCCAGGACGAGTGTCCAGACTTACGGATTGTTGGTGATCCAATTGCGTCCGTTGTGGCCTTCCAATCAGAAGATATCAACATCTACGAGCTGGCAGACATGCTCTCCAAGCGTGGCTGGCATCTTAGTGCTCTGCAAAAGCCAGCAGCTCTGCACATGGCCGTCACAAGACTTTCTGCTGAGGTGATAGACGAATTGGTCGATGCAATCAAAGAGTGCTTGGAGGAGCTGAAGGGCTCAGGGCCTGCAAAGAGCGACACTGCGGCTTTGTACGGTGTTGCGGGCTCTATCAAGACTCAGGGCGTGGCAGATAGGCTAGTGGAGGGCTTTTTGGATACGTTGTATAAGTTGTAGTCATTAATTCAATTTACGCTATCATTTTTGTGTAAAAATTGTAATTATCGATGTTTTTGAACTATATGTTTTGTGTGCAAGAGCCAATGCTTCATTCTGTGATCTGCCATTTCGAAACGTGCCAAAACACCCATCAAATCTGCCATTTTGCAGCGTGCCACTCATACTGATCACAATGTCCACCACAACTTCAACCAACCACAACGTTTTACAAAGCAATTAAACACCCTTAAATCCCCAAAAATGCCGTCAATTATCGCATCAATCGCCACTGTACTGCTACTCCACGCACTGTACTCGTCGTACGAGCTGACACACCTGCTCAAAACACACCAGACGTCGATCCCGTTCCCTGCTGACATTCAACTCGAAGTTGCACTGGCCATCGTGTTGTTCCTTCTCCACATCTTTGTCCTCTCAGGAAGAACCACAGAGCTGAGTCTTGTTGATGCTGGAAGAGTGCTGACGAAGCAGAGCAAGCTAAGCCCTGTTTTCATGAAGGATGCTGTTTCCTGGGACGAGCTGAAAGGCGGTAATGCCTCTTTCAAGGCCATTGAGACGAGGGTTACATATATGGACATTGCCTCAAAGAGGAAGGAGTTCCAGGACTGGGTGAAGGAGGAGTCCGGACTTGAAAGCGAGAAGTCAGAATAGTGTTATAACGAATATATATGAGCAATAGCTATAACGACTACTATAACGAATGCGTATGAATCATGTAGTCATAAAGAACTGAAAACAAACCTCAGATGTGAGCCATGTGATGTTGTGGAGAGTAATATTATGGAAAGTGAGCTCCTGTGGTGCTATAGAAGACAGGATCAATATCTGGACATCATGGAGATATAATTCCACATAGTGTTCTAGAACACAGAATCAACATCAGAGAGTGGATATAAGTCCATCAAGTGATGTTGAAGAGATCAGCGTCTGGACATCAGTGATATGAGTACATCAGCGATATGCACATAGCATCAACACCAGGGATATGAGTCCATATGATGTTATGGAGCACACCGCACACTGTTTCAAAGACCGGGTGTATCAAAACTTCTTGTAGTAGTGGTACACCCGCTCAAAGAACCTGTTGGAGTCACTAATATATGCACACAAATCGCCCTTCATTAGTGAGTCCAGGTCATTGAAGCCAAAGTGATACTCTCTCAGCAGCACCAAAAACGTCGAGTACCACACCTTATAGCCTCCGTTCAGCACGGCAATGTCAAGCAGCTGGTACACCGTGGAGATGTCCTCAATGTGCTCCAGCAGCGTGTAGATCATGTTCGAGTTCAGCTGCGACATGTCCTCCTTGAACTCCTTGTCGCCCAGATACTTCTTCATCACTGTGTTTTTAGGCAGGTTGTTGTTGAACTTGGCCATGGCAACATCGTCAAACACACACATTCGCATCCAGTTCAAAATGTTGTAGGAGTCCACCTCGTTGAACCGTAGCAGCAAAACGGCCAGCAGCAGCTCGTCTCCAACTTCCAGCCCGTTGGCTGAGATCATCTTCATCTTCAGCAGGCGACACAGCTTCGGGTTTAGCGGCTGGCCGGGCTGGAACTGGCCCAGCTTGGAAAATACATGCGCCACGAGGGAATCGATCTCTGCAACTTTTGATGATGGAAGCTCGGGGATCTCCTCCAGCTTCTGCTTCAGCAGCTCGTACTTCTCGTAGTCGTTCTTGAGCTTTTCGCTCTTCGAGCTCAGAACCTGCGACCAGATTCTGTACCGGAGATGGTCTGGAATCACGCCCTTGAAGCTCAGTTTCTTCATCTCGTACAGGCTCTTCAGGGCGCCACGGTCCTCCAGCTCAGCCCATTTCTGCTTGTTCTTCTCCCTCAGTGCTTTGGCCAGCTCGTGCTCCTCCTGGCGCTTCTTGTCCAGTTTGGCCGCCTGCTCAAACATTCTGGAGATGTCTCTCTCGTGCTTTCTGGACTCCTCTTTCGGCTTTGGCGGCAGCCAGATGGGCCTCGTGGAGCTGATGGAGTCGGCTTTCTCCCTGGAGATCAGCTTCATGTCGTCCAGGCCCAGCTGCGAGGCTTCTCTGACAATGGAGGGCAAATTTGACGACGAGAGCTCACGGTTCTGCAGCTCACGCTTCACAAACTGCTCCGAGCTCTGCTCGTAGAACTGTGAGATGGAGTGGGCCTCGTCCTGGTGCGTATAGAAGAATCCTGACGAGTTCTCCCTGTGCACCATTGGGCTCACAGGCGCAGAAACTGAGCCTGGCAAAGGCGACATCGGCAGTACGGCAACGCTGTCATCGATGATGCTCTTGATCAGGGCCGGGGGCTTTCCCGAGATCGGCGACAGCAGTTGGGCAGAGCCCTTGGCAAATGGGACATTCCAGATCAATCCATCAGCGATCGTCTCGTCATCCGAGTTCACCTCATCAAAGTACTTTTCGCGTTCCCTGATGGTGGCCTTGGACGACGACTTGGAGTTTTGGCGGCGTAAACGGTACCGCTGTGACGGTGTGAGGGTGTTTATTGTTGAGGAGGACCCGTTGCGTTGGAAGGAGTCCAGTGATACCGTTGAGGAGAGCTTTGTTGACAGTTTTGGCGTTGATGAGGAAGAGCCGCCATGCTTAGGCTCGTAGAAAGACGTGACGGAGTTGTTGAGATGCTGGTTTATCGTTGGTGAGTTCCCGATCGAGCTTGAAGTTAGGGAAGAGTTCCTGGAGTTGATCTCCTCGCTGAAGTCGGACACGTTGCAACTCGTGATGGAGTCGTTGGAGACGGGTCTCTCCAGAATCGACAATTTTGAGCTGTTTTTGCCCTGGATGCTCTTGAATAGCGCGTTGTCAGACGGACGACGGGGTGTCATCTGCAAACCAAGCCCTTTCGTGCTCGTGGCAACAAAAGTCTGCGATGTGCTCCTCTTGATGACTCTCAACGGCTTGGAATCTACCTCAATGTCGTCTAGCGACACATTCTCGAGGTTCTCCTGGAGCGTCGACAGCTGTGAGGTCATGGATGTTGTGTGTGTGTGTGTAAAATTGTGTTCTGGAGAGCACAAAGAGTATAAGCGAGTGGTTTTTCAGTGGACAATCAGCCAAAGGGCATTCAACAGCTCGCAGATTGCCAGTACGTTCACAAGTATGATCTGCGTATGTGCTAAACTTGGGGAAGATTCGGGCTCTGACAAGCAACAGCAACAGCACCAAGCGTGTGGGTGTGCTTTGGGCGTTGTATAACCGTGGAAAACGGAGCAGCAGCGGCTTTAGCTGTGGTTGTAGTGTTTTTGTTTACACTTAAGGACTATAGCCAGCTGCCTTATAAGGGGACGGACCTGTGTTAGCGGGAGTCTCCACACTTAGCTTATTTGCGGGTAATACGGGGAAACGGCAAGAGTGAGAGATGCCTGCTGGTATTGAAGGGCGTACGAGGCTCCGTTCACTTGCTAAAGCTCGAAACAGAGGGGTTTGAGCCAGCTGAATGTCCTCCAACGACAGCTTGCACTTTTTTTTTTCGTTCCTGCTTTGAGGCCCGGCTGGATTAAGCTTGTTTTGCGCCAATTGGCGCAAAACGCTAAGGCGTGCGATTACCCGATTGGGCGCGCTGTGTTGGTGCGGTTGCCGGGTTATGATGCATGTTTATGCATGGCTAAATTTGGAATGTGCGTGGGAGTTCCACGAACGGCGAGAAAGTCGCCCAATCAGGAAATTGGCGTGAGACACTTCAGACCGGCCCCTTTCCCCTTGAGTCAGCGACAGACGCAGGGCGCCGGAATTGGCAACGCAACAACCCTCGGCTGGATCGGACAGCTCTTATTCTCCAACGTTCTTTAGGACCCTCCGCTGCCCCCTGGAAGTTAGGCCAGGGGAATAGCCAGGGTAGACATATTTGTATATACAATACACGACGTCATACGGCAAAACAAGACCTCATATGCCAATATAAGACAGTACCATACGCTATGAGCGTGTCCTCGGCTCATACGCGATTTTTGTTCTGTTGCATTGGCGTGCGTCAACTTGGATTTCTAGATCTCTTCGTATTGTACAGGAAAATATTAAAGAATGTGATATGCTTTATAGTGTAAACAAAGCGTGGTATGCAAAAAACAACGAAAGAATATGCCATATATGTATCAATTACTCAGCAATGGCGCCTCCTCTGCGTCTTTCAAATCGTCTTGATCTCTGTATAGCCATAACTGATAGAAGTAAATCACATCAAATATGATCGTACCTGCGCTTCCAATCATGTAAGGCAGTTCGTTGTAGAAGAACTCCCATCTCTTCTCGTCGTTATAGAGGAAATCACAGCTTAGCAAAATCGAAGAGGTATAGGTGATGTTACCGAAAAGCGTACAACCGAACAAGAACGGCGAGATATCTTCTGTAGACTTTCTCTTATAGTTCTTCAGGAGCTGCGGAATACGTGATACGCAGTAAAGGGTAGCACTTGTCCAGGCAAACAATGTACCAATCATCAACATGTTATCACCCTGAGAGGATACATCGCCAATAGGCATTGCATTACTTTGACCAATTTGAGAAGCAAGAATCGTAGCAGGAATAGCAGCTCTCACTGCAGCGTTGAGTGATGAATTTGATTTCTTTGTAGTTTGCTCAACAGATTCTTCTCCAATGGAATCATAATGATGGTGATGGTGGTGATGGTGGTGGTGATGGCGGTGTTTATGCTTCTTCAAGTAATAGCCATAGTAGTAGTACTGACCAGCCAACACTAGATCGTTGAAAAGGAAGTACATGGCAAGGATGTACTGGAAATAGAGCTGCTCCGTTAGCACACAGCCCAGGAAAGAGCAAATGTCACCTGTGACCCATATGGCAACAAAGATGCCACTCAACCCTTCAACTGACTTGTTTTGATACGTCTCAACCAGTTGTGGTAATTGTGCCACGATCCATGCCGCCAGAGATGATCCGCCACAGATGGCAGACACGAGCGCCACTGTGCTGTGGTTCTGACAGGCGTCCATTGTGCGTTATAAGAGCTGTTGGTGATAGCTGTAAAACGCAGAGAGAAGAGGAGAGTGAGTAATCTCGTCGATAAAAAAAGTGCGATAAGATCGCGGGTGGTGTCCGGTTGTGGTACGCGCACCAAAGGGGTGTGTATATTACGTAACGAGATCAATATATCTTCTAGACATTATTGTAATATTATTGGACAGCTATATATTAGTCATTATCGAGCCAGCATTAAATATAGCACAGAGAATATTGATGGCTATCAATATTGGAAACCTAGTGCTAGTGAATTGATTATATGGATCGCGATATTGGTCTAGTTGAACTATATTGAAAAAGTAGACGACGTATTATAAAGTAGGTAGAGCTGGCTGAGAAGATTAATCATCAATATTGGACAGCTACAGAGAAGATTAGTCATCGAGCTATCATTAGAAATTATACACGTAGTGTTAACAGAGAGGTACCACCAGAGATATCACAGAGATATCACAGACTGTAGTTGTTCTTCTCGGCTTCCTCCATCAATCTTCTTTCAATCTCATTGCCGTGTTTGATCAGCTTGCCGTTCTGCTTCTTTATAGCGTAATCGAGAGACACCTGCTTGTTCATGATGAATTGGCCATTCATCTTCGACAACGCAAGATCGCTATCTTTGAAAGACTTGTAGTATATGAATCCGTAGCCTTTCGACTTCCCTTCGTCTCTTACAATAGTCGGCGTTCGTAGTAGCGTGCCGAATTGCTTGAATAGATTGGACAACAGAGCCTCGTCAACCATCTCGTCCAAGTTCTTTATAAAGAGCGTAGCACCTGTGCTGCTGACCTCTGATGAGGATACCAAACGAGGCTCTTTGTTCGATTTGTGCACTTTTAGCGTCTTCCCATATAGCTTAACACCATTCATAACTTTCTCAGCATACTCAACGTCAACGGGTGTACGCAATTCGACGAATCCAATGCCTGTATGTGTTCCTAAGAGACGGTCTTTCGGCAGATGGACGTTTCGTACCGGCGCAACTTGGATAAACAGCTCATAAACTATTGACTCTGTGGCCTGCTCGTCGAGATTGCCGATGTAGAGCGTACACTCCTGGTTACGTTCCTGTGCCATTATGCGTGATTCTTTTGTGTGTGTATAGATCTTTGTTTGTATGAGTATTTGTATGTGTGTATTTGTGTGAGTGCTGGATGAGTATGAGCTTATAATGACTCTGTATGAGCCTTTAAGTACCTTTTTATGAGCCTATTATTGTTTTACGTGTGAGCGTCTGTTTGTAAGTGTACGATGTTGCCCTTAAGATTTGATTTTCCAGAGGCCGGGTAACCCCGTTTTGGCCTCTCGTCACGTGACCTAAAGTTTTCCCGCGCACCATCGACAAAAAAAATCTCTGCTGTTTCTCCTCTGTTCAATCCTCATCTTAAGATCTCTATGGGACTCTTGAGACACGTTTGCCACATTGGTGCGACTTCAGCGTTTTGCAGTTGTCCAGGACCCGTTAGAGCTTCTTGCCTTCTTTGAAGGACAGTCTTCATAGCTCTCTGGTGGTCTTGAGCCGGTGTGGACAGAGTCCCAGAACAAACTCGAAAACCTGCCATTTAATCGCTGCTCTATTGGGTTTTGCAGCCCTATGACTATAATAGTTGCCAGTTTCATACTTGGAGGATATTTTTGTATAAAGTGTGGAGTTCATTCCCGATAGACTTCAAATGCTCCCTTTCAATAGAATATCATAGGAAAGCCATAAAGCCGTAAAAGCCCCGAAAAAGCACACATAGACCTCCCATACCATCACATTGTACTCTTGAATCCCCATACACTCATATTAGTCTGTTTGGATACCCTAAAGAAGGCTTTATGCCCTACTTTATCATGCTCTATTCCCTGTTTCATTATTTCCGCTTTTGGCCGTTTTCTATGGTTTTCCGTTTTTTTTTTTAATTTTTTTTTTTTTTTGTTTTTCGTTCTCCGAGTGAAAAATTCTGGAACTTTTTAGAAAAAGTTCTCGGCGGCTAAGATCAACACAAGTTTACAGGAAGAGCCCATCTTTCTTAACAAACCAAAGCTTTTTACCCCCAAAAAAGCTCCTGGAAAGGCACTTTTTAACGTCTGACTTCTCGCGGCAAAGCATACCTCTTGCCCCGAGAATTTCCCGCCCTTTTTAGGTATCTTCACAAGAGTTTTATGCCATTCAAGCTTTACCTTCTCAGCAAACCAAAGAAGCCTGGATAATTAGCCCCATTCCACACCATTTGAGCTAGGGAATTCCCTCCATACAACACCCATACACCGAGTTTCTCCTCCCACTCGGTGGCAAATGACCCCAATCACTTTTAACGCTGGCGAAAACGCCTACATTGACCATGAGCTCTCTGTCAATCTCGACTCCACTGAAGCTTTCGAAGGCCCAGAGAAGCTGCTCGAAATCTGGTTCTACAACCACGACCAGGAGCTTCCGTCACACAAGTCCCTGAGATCCATCTCGCACGAGCAATGGGCAGCTGTGCTGGATCTTGTCAACTGCAAGATCCTCTCCATAAAGTCGTCTTCGAAGCTTGACGCCTTCTTGCTCTCCGAGTCTTCTCTGTTTGTCTACGACCACAAACTGGTCTTGAAAACGTGTGGTACCACAACAACTCTTCTGTGCTTGGACTACCTGTTCCAATTGGTTCAGCGTGAATTGGGCTGGGACTTCCTCATTGATGGGAAACAACCTGCCAAGGTGTTCTACTCCAGAAGGGCTTTCATGTTCCCAGAGAAGCAAAGATCCGTTCATAAGAATTGGCAGAACGAGGTTGAGTATCTGAATCAGTACTTCGCCAACGGTTCCCATTACATGATTGGTCGTATCGATAACTCTCACTGGCATCTGTACACCACCACTGGTTGTTCATCTATCCCATCTGATGAGACTTTTGAGATCTTGATGACTGAGATTTCCCCGGCAAACGCTATGCAGTTTGTCACTTCACGTAAACCAGGGTTCGAGATTGATGAAGAACACGATTTGGGTCATTTCCTTGGACAATCCACGTCTAACAACACAGGTTTGAACAACTTGTACGACACTGTCCAGGTTCATGATGCTTTCTCTTTCACACCATGCGGTTATTCCTCAAACTCCATTCTCGATGAAGACAAGTACTACACTTTGCATGTCACCCCGGAGAAGGATTGGTCATATGCCTCGTTTGAAAGTAATGTCGATGCAACCAAGTTCGGTTTGACAAATGTTGATATCCTGTACAAGGTCTTGAACATTTTCAAACCACACAAATTCCAATTCACTTTCTTCTCTAATATGGAGTCTGAAAACTTGAAAGCCTTGAGAAAATTGGATCAATTGAAAGGGTATAAGAAAGTTGACAAGATCTTGTACGATTTGGACGACTATCAATTGATGTATGTCAGCTTCCAGTTGTGTGACGAGGAGATGATTTCAAGATTGACTTTGAACTGATAAACTTGAAGAGAAGAATTGAATCGAAGTTCGGAAAAAGAAAAATAAAAGTCTATGTAAGCGGACTTTTCTTTTTTTTTTCGGTATAATGATTTGATTGTTTTGTTTGGGAGGACAAATGATGATTCATTATAAGTTTTTTTTTATGTTTTTGTACATATGAACTTATATATAGTGTCTATATATCTATGTATATGTAGTTGGATCCTATGTAGATACCACTTGTTTAACAAGCTTGCTATAGAAGACGGATAACGGTTCCTCATGCTCCACTTTCGCCTTCACAAATCTCGATTGGCTTGAGCCTTCATCACACACCACGTATCTCGGCAATGGGAATCTTGTGGAACATATCTCGATGGCCTCGTCGATTGCAGGCTGTAGATGTTGGTCTATAGAGTCGCCATTGTCTCGTGATGAAGCCAATTGCTCGCCAATGTGTATAACAACATGGAAAAACGAGTCCATAAGAAGTACGCAATATGGATTTAGCGAAGTGATATCGAGCAACACCGGTTGTATGGATTCAGAGTACGATGTCAAATGTGGCTGGATCATCAGCAGGGAGTCAGTGGTGTTGGATCTCATGAATGTCATGGTGTAGTAGCTGAACTCGTCAGGAGTTACGTTGAAAGTTGTCATCATCGGTGATTTCATCAAGTTGAAGATGAACTGTGGCAGCAGCTGAAAGTTCTTATGGAGCGTGAAGGAGTCAGGCTCGTTGGGAACATATATAGCGTACTTCTTCAGGAGTTTCACGAGCTTAGCACGTGCGAAAGATATGTCCTGGTGTTGGTGGACAAGCAGCCGTGTTAGCAGCACAACAGCAGCCTCCTGGTCGAACGAAACATCCAGTTTGGCCATGTTTGTAGTTGGTTTCCTCACGGTGACAACCCTCAGATACGTTATTCCATCGCTTGTGGTGTATGTGGTCTGGAACTGAACGAACATCTCCTTGGGCATCGTCTTCTTGTCAGAGGAGTAGCCAACGGTCTTGACTCTGAAGTATACACCAAATGTGTGGTATACACTCAGCATTCCCAGTTTGACGACATTCCCCAGGCCATCGCCAATGGGGTGATCGCTGACACAATCGTTGCCCTTCTGGACAGTTCCCGGGCCTATGAAGCCGGCAACCTCCAGCCTATCAGAGGTCTTGACAGTGACGCTTGCGCTTGTGTTCAGATGTACCAGGACACCGTTATCCACCTCAAATAGTCTCTCAAAGCTTCTCTTGAAGATGTTCATACCGTAGGAGTCAACCAATAGGGAGACACCACCCGTTTTCTCACTCAACTGTCTCATCTCATACAGCCCGACTTGGTCGTAGCCGGATACGAACAGCGAGACCGAAGTGCTCCCCTCTCCCAAAACACACTCCTTGGCAATTGAGTCGTAGAACTTCTTCGCAGAGTAAGTGTACTTCCCGTTTCTGAGGTCTGCAAAAGTTCTGATGTTCTTGCCCAGATCCTTATCCACCATCTGGCCGGGGCCCACCGTGCAAGGGCCATCGGTGAACACGAGGACATGAGCTCTGTGGGCTTTCCACGATCGGGCCACCAAAGTCGCCGTCTGTATGGCAAGTCCTGTGTTTCTCAGCTTACGGTGTTTGTGGCTTGTTCTTGTCGGCTGCAAGTTCGTGATGATCTCCTCAAACCGGATGAGTGATTGCTGGTCCAGTCTTGTCAGGTACTGGCCCTTGATGTTGAGGGTCTGGAGGACCTCGTCAGTGGAAAGAGTTCCGTGAAGAACAGTTTTTTTGTCAAGCGGGCTCGAAGGCTCACATACTTTGACATCTGAGTCGAATAGCACCAGACCGACATGGCAATTGGTCTCTGAGAGCGGTGTGATGGCTGATACCAGCTGAGTTTTCAGGTGTCTGAGCTCATCGGCGTCCATGCAAAGATCAACAACGAACACCAAAGCCATTGGCGTACTTTTTTGGCTGAGCACAAACTCCTGGACACCTTGAGCACGGTTGTAGCTCTGTCGAAACATTGGGTTCCTCAAGCCACACAAGGAGCATGTCCAGACGTCGGCAGCGGGATCAATGGCGCAGAAGTCGTTGATGATGGAACCACATTTGCACCGTAGAAGTGTTGACGGAGCTGACGGAGGGGCCAGCGGGGAAAACAGGGCAGAAACCGGAACCGTTATATCCTCCTCCTCGTTTCTGGTGAGTGGGAGAGTGTTCCAGGCGAAACGGGTTCCTGTTGTATCCTCGTCGGAGTAGAAGTCCATTTTTAGTGGAGATTGGGGACGGCTCCTCTGTGGTTTTTGTGGCTGTAGTTTTTAGCGTTGTTGTAGCCTTTGTAGCTCTTGCAGCTGTTTTGTAGTTGTTTTGTAGCTCTTTGTAGCGATAGATGAGGCTCTTATAAGGATCAATGGGCTCCTTAGACCTCCTGTATTAGGACCAACGCACCTCTTATACGAGGACGGCCCTCTTGTACAAGGATGGCCCGGATTTCGCCGCGAAATCCAAAATAAACAAACCTCTCTTTCTACCCTCATCCACCAAACACCCAGAAAAAGAGCCAAACACACCCGTATTTCACACAAGGATGAACCTCAGCTCCCTGATCGAGTCCACGGCCTCATCAGACTCCACGGACGGCGTCTTCTACTTGCCGCTGGGACTCACGCCGATCCAGAGAGACATCCAGGAACTGCTAGTCTCTCTCCACAGACCCTCTCTGCTGAAAAGCCTTGGAAGTCAGGCCTCAGAGAACCTTCTCGAAAGTCTTGGAGACCAGGCCACAGAGAACCCGTCGTTTTTGTCGTCTGAGGAGTTGGTGAGTCTCCTGGCTAGAAATCTCGTGTGTGTCGCTAATCATCCGTACCTTCTAGTTGACCATTACATGCCCAAGAGACTCTTACTCATGGAGAGCCACGAGAGGCTGATGAACGCCAGCGACAAGTTTGCCAAGTTTGATAAACTGCTGGACTCCATTGGTGATATCCCAGTTGACGTCGTTGTTGTTGGCCACAACATCAAGGAGCTGGACTTGATTGAGGCTTTCATACTGGGGAGAAACATCAAGTACCAGAGGTTCTCTGGAACCATGCTCCACGAGCTCAAGCCTGTACAATGCGAACAGATGGAGAAGAAGCTGTCGGCGAAGGAGGATGACTATGCTCCGAAGAAGAAGAAAGAGCCAGTCTCTTCCCAGGTCCGGCTCCATCTCATAACATCGCAGCAGCTGATATCAACACCGTTGACGTCTATTGCACCACAGTTCATCATATCGTTTGATGCTCTGCTGGATGAAAAGAGTGCAAACGTCCAATGGCTGAGGACAGCACACTCACAGCAACAGCCTGTACCTCTCATAAAGCTGCTGGTAATCCAGTCCCATCTGCATGGGGTCATACAGAACGTTGAGCAGCCGGTGTACTCGTCTCTTGTTGACCGTCATGTTGACCATACTCAGGAATATAACGATGCTTGTGGCATAATGTTCCAGGAGATTCGCAAGTTCTTCCTAGCCCCATCGCCATCGAACTGGCCAATCAAGCTTCCACAGTTCAAACAGTACACCAAACAAGAGGTGATCGACGCCATTGTAACAGAGAACTCACCAACCTCTATAGAGTCCAAGTCCAAAAAGGTTAAACTGGAGAAGATTGTCATTCCAGATGAGCTCACAACCAAGGATTACAAGTCTCTATTGGCTAAGCTGACGGTTGAAAGAATTGCACTCTTGCAAAGTGCTCTACTGGAGAATAGAGAGAAGTTGAGAACCTTGAGAGTTGAGTCTACGATACACCACTCTACAGAAGATACGTTGAAACTACGGATTGGTGATGTTTTTAAGACAAGTCTCAAGAGCAAAGAAGATGCAGAAGCTGCAGAGAAAAGAGTCGATAGGCTAACCATTGAATTGGAGAAATATAAAGAGAAAGAAGTGGAATTGATGCAAAAGATCAAGTCTTATGAGAACGATCAGAACTTGGATGATGAGATTACGCAATTGGAAGGTCGTTTGAAATCACTGGAAGAAGAGTCTAAAGAGATGGATGTTAAGGTCAATACTTTGAGAGGCGAATATCAAAGATCTACTTCAATTGCGGCTGAGAAAGCTATCAAAGTGAAAACTTTCACCAGTCAAAACTCTCAAATCGTTGCCAAGTTAGAGGGACAAGGCAAGAAGTTGAGAATCTTGGCCAATGAGGACAAAAAAATTAATCTAAAACAGCAAGTTGAACAGATGAAACGTGATTTGAAGTTTTTGCAGTTTTACCATGAGAAATTATCCCAAACGGTGAAGGAAAGAGGTGCCACTTTGAACGTTGGAAGAAATGGCCGTGTTCACAGATCAACAACTCCGTATGTGTGATTACACAGTTCATATTGCCACCATGCTGGCTTATCATAATTCATATGCATTGCTCTACCATATTGCTCAACAATATATCATAATCAATATGTATAATAGTTTTTCTATATTGGTGCCAAATATATTATGTACTCAATAACGAGAACGCCCTCGGTATATATTCGATCAAGCCGGTTAAATGCCGCTGCATGTGGGGAACAAAGCGGAGATCGATCTACATAATCCAAAATCTTGAAAACCATATATATACGTATATATTTCATGCTGAGCATTCAATATATTGAACATCCAATATATCGATACCAATATATTGAAATCATATATCAAAAACAACATTATTGAAAAATGAATGCCCTGGTTTACTACGGGCCACGAGACCTACGCTACACTAAAATCCCCATCCCCAAGGCCACTAAACCTGATGACGTTGTTATCCAGGTCAGCTACTGTGGTATCTGTGGCTCAGATCTCCATGAATACGAACATATGATGCAATTCACCGCTGCCTCCCGGAAAGGCGACCGGATCTCAGGCCTGAAGCTCCCATTGGTTATGGGTCACGAGTTCTCGGGAAAAGTCCATGAAGTTGGCTCGAGAGTTGACACATTGAAAGTTGGTGACCACGTTGTCGTTGAGCCTTCAGGTCATTGTCGTGATCGTATCAATTACTTCTCCCATAGTAACACAGAACAATGCCAGAGTTGCAGAGAAGGCCACACAAATACCTGCTCCACGATGGGCTTTGTTGGCTGTGGAGTCGAGAACGGTGGCTTCGCTGAGTTTGCCCGGTACTCACAGAACCACGTGATCAAGGTCAGCAATAGGATACCATTGGATGTTTGTGCTTTGGTGGAGCCTTTGTCTGTAGTGTGGCACGCTTGTGAAGTTGCTGGGCTGAAAGCTGGTGATGATGTTTTGATTCTAGGTGCTGGTCCTATTGGTCTCGCGTTATTATTGGTTGTGAAGGCTTGGGGAGTAGACAAAATCGTTGTTTCTGAGCCAGCTGCTAAGAGAAGAGAGCTGGCCAGAGATTTTGGTGCTGAGGTTTTTGATCCAAAAGCTGAAAGTATAAATAAGCTGAGACAGAACCGTGATGGTGGTGGTTTCAGAGTGAGTTTTGACTGTTCAGGCGTTCAAGAGACATATACAGCCTCGATCAAGGCTTTGAAACCCCACGGGACAGCCTGTAACGTTGCAATATGGAACAAACCGGCCACGGTGAATATGATGGATCTCACTTTACATGAGAAGAAATCTGTGGGCTCGATAGGCTACACAATTGAGGATTTTAGGAGCGTTGTCAAGGCCCTTGAAGACGGGTTGTTCGATCTGGCAAAGCTACAAAGGCTCATCACAGCAAAGATCCCGTTGAAAAACGGTGTTAAAGACGGAATTGAAGAGCTGTTGAATGATAAGAACAAGCACATCAAGGTTCTGGTTACCCCAAAGCTGTAAGGTTTACTACAATGAAGTGATACAAACACATAGTTCAATCTTGAGCCAGAATAGTGTTACTAAATCTTTTTCAATGAATGGAACAGCTGGAAAAATACAAGTTTGTAGTAACTGACGTAGCAAATAACTAGAAACTGCGATTGGATATCAGTTTATCAATAGTCAATCAATAGCGTGACACCTACATTATTAAAGACAGTTAAATATCAATTTATCCATGATCAACCAATAGGGTGGCTACAATGGTTAATTCAAACAAATATCAAATAATCAATGATCAACTAGTAGCGTAGCAGCTACAATGAATGCAAACAAACACAAAAATCGATTTATCAATGATCAACCAATAGCACCACCAATGAAGACAAAAGTTAATGCAGCCTTGAGCCCCTTCTACTCCTATGATCAACCAATAGCGTAGCAGCAGGATCTTCGTCCATCTCGTGGTCCGGACGACTCTGAATGATGGTTTTCTCAACACCATCAATGTTGACGACACTCTCAATGATACCACCAGTTCTGAAACTATGCTGTTCCATGTTCTCAACACTAGCATTTCTACTTTCATCCAACAGTGCATTGGTTGGGCTTTCGCCATACTCAGCCAAGTCTGTTGAGTCTCTCTGTGAAGAAGGCATGAAGAGCTTCATGAATCTTGAGGACTTGGTGCTTGATGGACGACGAGTCTTCTTGTTGGAACCGTAGTCAGTTGGGGAAACTGAGGCTGACAGAGCAGAGCCTGTGGCTATAGGGGTCTTGATTATATCATCAGAGGGACGAACAGAAAGGAATGGACTCGTTTCCTGTTCGATCTGGTGATCGTCCTCGTAGTTATATTGGAGCTCTGAGATATGGCGTTGAGGCTGTGGCTGTCGCTTGATGGTGACAAACGACTTGTTTGTAGCCAATGGGTTAGATGCCAGATTTGAGGGTTTGAACTGAATGTTTGCAGAGTGCGATGCTTGAGTCTGTTCAACAGGAGCAGGTGGTAGAGGTCGATTTGACTCTTCAACAGAATTTCGGTTACTCGAGTTGTACAGCGAGTGCAAGTAGTGTGTCAGATGTCTCTTGGCCAGTGGACCAGGTTCCACTCTCTTGATCGCACGATCAATATCGATGAAAACGTCCGACTCATCAACAATCTCCTCGCCAATCAGCTCTTCAATCACGTCTTCCAGTGTCAGGACACCAATTGCACCTTCAGACTCACCGGGCTTCTCACTGACGACAACCATGTGCGACTTTCCCTCTTGGAAGTAGTTCAGGATGTTGAGACACGAAGTGTCCGGAGGGGTCTCTGGTAATGTCGCCAATGGGAATGCACTAACAGGCAGAGCGTCTTCTGGATCGTAAGAGATCAGCACACGCACAAGCAACATACCGATGAAGTTTGTAGGCTCACCAGGCAAGTGGATTGGGATACGGGAAAAGCCCGAGTTGAAGATCTCCTCAACACACTTCTCCTCCAGGATTCTGTCAGAGCTCATCGTGTACACGTTCTTCAGCGGGGTCATAATCTCCTCCACCTTCTTCTCTTTCAAGTCCAGCACCGCGGAGATGATGGTCACCTCGTCATTGTTCAGTCTCTCAACACCCATAGTTCTATGCAGCGTAACCAGTGTCTTGAGCCCAGACTTCTTGTACATTGTACCATGGTCCTCACCGAGGATGTAATCCAGCAGCAGCGCAATTGGATAGGCGATAGGGTACATGATGTACATCAGCACCAGCACAAAAGGGGTGAAGAAGGCACCGATTTGCAGACCGTAACGGACACAGACGGACTGTGGGATAACTTCACCAAAGACAACGATAGAGGCTGTTGATGAGACAACAGCTGGCCAGCCTCCGCCGAGAACGTGGTCGAGGACAATGGGAAGTGTCTCATTGGTGATAACATTGGACAGAAGCAGCGTCACAAGAACCCAGTGCTTTCCTCTGTCGATCAATTGGAGCACTTTCTTAGCATCACGTTGTTCATTTGCATCTCCAGACGTGGAGATAACCTTCAAATACACCTCATCTTGGCCCATGAGGGCCAGAGTAAGCCCGGCAAAGACACCTCCGGCGAGAACAAGACCAGCAGAAATGAAGAGATAGGTCCAGTACTGCTGGATGGTGAGCGGGGTGTTGTGGTCAGCGGTGGAAACGCTCTCTTCGTCACGGAAGAGAAGCATACGGATCGGGGCAGCAGCCACCATTTTCGGCAGAGCCGCAAGTAAGGAGAGTGAGGATGTTAAACTGGCATTGGGGACTCTGGGCGAGGGCTTCTTCATCTGCTTTTTTAAGGAGCTTTGTGTGATGTGGGGATTTGGGGGTTTGGGGTTGGTGATGGAGGGTGTGGAGAACGATGGAGTGTTGATAAAAGGGGAATTCAACACCTTGGGGGCCGTGGTGTTCGGGTTTTCCGCACGTTCGCACGTTTTCTGTTCATAATGATCAATGTCGATGTGCGTTTTCGATATGCGTTTTGGATGTTTGTTTTCGATATGCTTTTCAATCTGTCTTTTCGATACGCTTTTTCGATATGCTTTTTCGATATACACTCTTAATATATACACATCGATATGTCAATCTCTTCAAGATATTGACATCAAACCCCACAGTGTGACCCTACCGATAGCAAATTTTTGTTCGATCGCGGAAGACGCGTATATCAAAATTGGCCACCGGTACCTTTCAGCTTGACGCGTAGCACCTCACAACCCAACTACACACCAAACATCGCCAATGTCTGAGCCAATCAGAAAGAAGATCAACCAGCTCGCCTCTGCTCCGACCCCGCAGAACACCCCGGCCTCCGTCACAAACTCGTTCCTCAAGAGCAACCCGCTCAAGGAGATGCCTTCCACCATTGATGAAGAGGCCGAGATCAAGAGAAACCTCGCCAGCAACCCGGCTTTCCTTTCTATGATCCAGGGAAAACTCGGCACACTCGTCGGCCGCGACTCGGGCTACGTCGACTCCTTGTCGCCGAAGGTGAAGAACAGAATCCTGTCTTTGAAGGCTGTCCAGAAGGAGCAGATGAAACTCGAAGATGAGTTCCACAAGGAGCTCCTCGAGTTGGAGAAGAAGTACCTGAAGAAGTACCAGCCTCTGTACAACCACAGAAGTGAGATCATCAACGGCGCTGTTGAGCCTACCGAGACTGAGATTGAGACTGGTAAGCAGATTGAGAAGGAGCTCGAGGGAGACGACGAGGAAGAGGAAGAAGAGGAGGAGAAGGAGAAGGAGGAGGAGGAAGAAGAGGAAGACATCAAGGGAATCCCAGATTTCTGGCTCACTGCCCTGGAAAACTTGACCTACGTCTCACGGACCATCACAGATAGAGATACGGAGGTTCTTGGGTACCTCAAGGACATCAGACTCGAGTATTTGTCTCAACCAGGCTTCAAGTTGATCTTTGAGTTCAAGGAGAACCCATTCTTCAAGAACACTACGCTTTCCAAGACCTACTACTACCAGGAGGAGCTTGGCTACTCTGGAGACTTCATCTATGACCACGCTGAAGGTGATGAGATCGAATGGGTCTCCACAAAGCAGAACGTGACCATCTCCATCGAGAGAAGAAGACAGAGAAACAAACAGACTCAGCAGACGAGAACCATCGAGAAGGCTACTCCAGTTGACTCGTTCTTCAACTTCTTTGATCCACCAAGTGCTCCAGAAGGCGAAGAGGGTGAGGAAGATGACGAGGAGGAGTTTGACGAAGAAGAGTTGGAGGCCAGATTAGCCTTGGATTACCAATTGGGTGAAGAGATCAAAGACAAGTTGATCCCAAGAGCCATCGACTGGTTCACCGGTACTGCAGTTGGTATGGAGGGTGAAGAGTTCGACGATGAAGAAGAATATGGTGAGTTTGATGAGGAGGAAGAGGACGATGACGAAGAGGATGACGACGATGACGAAGAGGACGACGACGACGAAGATGACGAAAGTGCTGCTAAGAAGGGTAAGCAACCACCTGAGTGCAAACAGACTTGAACATGAAGTCGTCTCATACTGCATTACACTTTGTCTGTTGTTTGGTATTTTTGGTTTTCATCTTCATTGTTCTTTTGGAAAGGGCCTAGATCCGTGTGTCCAGCAGAAAAGTGTGTCTCATCTTCCTTTCCATAGCTTTCTGTCCTTCCAATGTGTATTGCTTGATTTTTGATTTTTCTATCTCATAAGTTTGGTTTCCTAGTTTTTGATATAAATTCATTCTGTTTTGAGAGATGAGTGTAGCTGGGGTGTATGGGTGTTTCTGTATGAACTGTTATACCGTCTGGAGAAAAAGATCCATGGCATTAATGACAGTGATGATTATGTGTAGTTGCCCCAGCGCACTTCTCAAAGCGGCAATCGCGCCGCAGCAATATATTGGTAAATGTCCCTAAAATGAGAGTTTGACGTTGCGCATTGATCGGATCTACTGCGGCCCGGGCATGAAAAATGTCTCTTGACAATGCCCTCGACGGGACATTTCAACAGGGCCCCTCCTCTACCAGGACACGCAACCAAGTGCTGCACGCTGTAGATTTGCGGTGTTTGAACTTGCGTCTTATATGCGGATAGTCTTACCCTCCTGCAAAACAAAGGGCTCACAACTCTCCTGATGTGGGTCGATAACAAGCGGCTGGAAATTGCTGAGCCGATTGCCGGATTGTTCGGTTGTATGGTTGTATAGAGAGCAGAAGGTTATGGTGTCGTAAAGCTTGTTGTTTAGTCCCTTCAGCTTATGTGGTCTGCGGATAAAAGAGCTTAGGAAGCATGTGGGATCCTCACTTAACAAAACTCAGTAACTATCGCCAGAAGTTGTGGAGTCCTACAATCAAGGAACCCCTCGCCATCCTGTCAACATCACCCGCAATTTAAATGACAAACACATGCGCAGAAAGTTGCACCGCATAAAAAAATATCGTATCATACTTTGATACAAGGCCCGTGTTTATCTCTATGGGGAATCCAAAGACAATAAGCACCTTGTCGTGGGGGGCATCAAGCAAGCGAACCCCACAGTACTGGGCTATTGGACAGATCGTTGAGTCACGATCTCAACAATAGGTACCTCGCCCTCACCTTGACAGCTCCAGGATTATAGCACAATGGCCCACAAAGCATATCGTGATCTACGTATAAGCTCCACCAGCGCCAACACACGTTTGTTTGCAGCTTATTGGTTATCACACAATAACAAGTAGCACCCCGGCTCACGGCTAGAACCAGCATCAGTGTATACCGGAACCGTTCGTTTACCCATTAGCCGAGCTTATTGGATTGCCGTAACTGAAAATCTAGATCCCTGTTGGGAAAGCACGAGTGCAGTGCTATGATCATGGTTGGTGATTGTCATGCATGTCACTATTATCAAAATTGTGTCAAAACAGTTGTACCGCGCCAGTAAAGATGGAAGTTGTAATGGGAAACGGAGAGTCACCAAAACGGGAAACTATTCACTCCAATGTCAGGCCAAGACATACAAATATTCATACAGACAAACGCCCCTAACTTGAGCTGTTAGTGACGTGTTGCCCGAGCTCCCGCTAAAAAGCGTTCGTGGCTGCTAATGTAGAAGCGCGGAGAAGGCGATGGAAGGGTGTGGAACAAAGTCCTGTTTCGAGAGGTTCGCCCCCCCGATCCGGCCCCGTGTTGTGCGGAGCGCAAACTCTGAGCGGTGAGGCGCGGGGGCAGGCGCTCGGCGGGAGAGGGTTAGACCCGCCAAAGCGGGACAAGGCCTTATCCCGAAGCCAGAGGTGCCACTGTTCAGAAGCGAAATCTTCTTCCTTTAAAGCCACGAGAATCCCGCACAACCCACACACAATTTTCCCAGCCTGAACACGACTTACACCCCCTCTCACCCCCTAATTGCCCCCAATTGTACAATTGCACCACCCACGAACAGCCGGTCCTCAATTACACCACCCAGCTCGCTTCTGCTCTGCCTGCTTACATAACACCTGACTAAGTCTGCCATTTTTTCCCAGCGGCGCAAAAAGGGCCCTCCCTCCTCACCCATCAAATGAAGTACACCGACGAGCCGGTCATTGTGTCACCAAACCAGGACGATCAATCATCGCTATACGTTCAGTCAGAGCCGTTCCTCATCTACCACCAGTACGCGCCAGTTCAGTTCCTCCAGCACCAGCAGTTCCACAACAACAACAACAGCAACAAGCACTCTCCGTCAACAACGTCATCCACGACGGCGCCAACTCCAGCCCCCCAAATCTACCAGCAGTACCCGAGAATGAACCCATCAATGAACAACATCGGCGTGAGCACACCGTCTATCGATGGCCAGACGCCGTTCTTCATGGAGACGCCGCTGCCGCAAGTTGACACAACGGACATGGTTATTCCGCCCTCACTGCTGGACCCTTCCTCCACAACATCCTCTACAACGTCTTCCCACACACAGCACAAGCAGGAGCCCCAGATCACGCCGATCATTGAGGAGCCAGAAGTGTCGTTCACCCCAGCAAACTCGATGGATCTCGTGAGCCACGGGTTCAACGGCTCAGGCAGCAGCCTCGATAACAATGGGATGTTGACGCTACTCAAGCACAAAAGAACGGCAAACAAGTCGCAGAAGAAGAATACGCAGAAGTCCAAGCCGGCGTTTGTCATCAAGCTCTGGACGATGGTCAACGACCCAGAAAACCAGGAGCTCATCACATGGTTCAAAGACGGTAAGTCCTTTGTTGTTACAAACAGAGAGATGTTTGTCCAGAAAATCCTACCGAAGTATTTCAAGCATTCTAACTTCGCATCATTTGTTAGACAGTTGAACATGTACGGCTGGCACAAAGTGCAGGACCCAAGCGCCGGCTCTCTCCACAGTGATGAGAGATGGCAATTCAGCAACCCGAACTTCCAGAGGGACAAACCAGAGTTGTTGGACAAGATTGTCAGAAACAAACCGCAAGAGACTGAGGAGGAGCTCCCTCCAACACCTCTCAGCGGGTTGGATATCAAATTGTTGCTCACGGAGTTGAACAATCTCAAATCCACGCAGTTGAAGATAACACAAGAGTTGTCCCGTGTTCGCCAAGACAACGACTTGCTGTGGCAAGAGCTTTACCAAACGAGGGAGCAGAACCATCTACAAAACGAGAAAGTTGATAAGATTTTCAAATTCCTGTCCTCTATCTACGGTAACAACAAGATGCAATTGGAAGATGGTAACTTTGACCCTTCATCGAACCATCAACAAGTTCAGGCATTCAATCCACCACAACAACAGCAACAGCACCAGAACCAGTTTGCATCCCCATTGCCAATGAACCAACAATTACCACGCCAATCTTCAAAGCCACGTCTTATGATCAAACAGAAACGCCACGTTTCAAACTCCTCAACAAACTCAAATACACCACAACAGATTGGTGACTCGGTTTCAAACTTGGACTTTGATGACTCCCCAGTCCAAGAGATCCAGAGAACACCAGCCAACACACTCTCTTATGCTACACCTGGAACTGTTGATAGTCTTGAAGACCAACTCTACCAAGATCAACAACCCCCATTACAAACACCGAAACCACAACAACAACGTCCTAATCCTTCTCTAGATGAACTCTCCAAGACCATTGAGCAGCAAGGTCAATCCATCAATGATCTCATCACAAGATTACAAACTACAAATGATTACGACCAGCCGCAAGCTTTCAATCTGGATGATTTCTTGAACGATGAAATCATTTCAAGGTCGGACAGTGTCACATCCAAGTCGACAGATTCCACATCTGAGAAGGAGAAGAGGAATATCGATGATGATGAGATTGAGGAGATCATTAATCCTTCCAAGAAGAGAAAGTCTGGTAACTTTTGATCCTCTATCTCGCTGTGTTATACAGTTTTGCCTTTTTCGTTATACCTTGATCGTAGTCATAGAGAACATCCGGATCTGTTGTAAGTCTTTTGCTCGCGTTATAAAACGCCCGGACACCATCATTGTACAAACCACAAACCCGCACACTCTCTTGTTCGCGATATAGAAACACCCGGACATCACACCATGATAGATAATGCTAGGAGGGTAAACATCAACATCATCAGCACCAGCACTAGTAGCGCTCAGGCAGCGGAAAAAGAGAGAAAGAGAGGAGAAAAGGCACCAAAAATGACAAATGGGAACAGACGGCTCCCACGTGCCACTGTTGAGCAGAAAGTGATGGTTTTGGACTATTATCACGCCTCACAGAGGACCCAGGCACACACTGTGGAGCACTTCCGTGAGAAGATTGCGATCTCCACGTCGTCGTTTTCTGAGTGGATCAAAGAAGAGGCCTCGTTGCGAGAGCAGCTCAACGAGAGCTCTGGGCTGTATCGTAATTCGAAGCGAAAGCTGAAGTTCAAGTACGAGCAGATCAACAGAGAGATGGGCGAGTTTGTGAGGCAGCGTAAGAAAGACGGCGAGATCATCACGGAGCCGATCCTACGAGAGCACTGGAGACTTCTAGCCAGGGAGAACGGCATTCAGGACCCCAAGCGGTTAGAAAGTTTCAGCCATGGCTGGCTAGCTCAGTTCAAGAAAAGACACGGCTTGGAGAGCAAGAACCGTGGCTCATTAGCCGCCAAGGACGACGCTCATGTTGACAGCATGGAGATGGACGAGGACGGTGATAACGGCGATAACGGTGCTGATCAACAAACCGATGAGACTCCACAGGCTGTTCCTCTGCCACAGTCACAGCGACGGAGCACAGCAACTTCTCCCAGAAGCTCAGCGCGTGAAGCCATCAACCAGCACTTACCACAGCAAACAATGGCACAGATATCACCGGCACAACCAGACATCAACGACCACAACAGCAACAGAACGAATGCTACAACAACACATGCTCCTGCGCCTGCTCCTGCGTTTCTGGATGGCTATAACGAGGACTACATGCAGTCTTTGCAGGGTTACGATACACTGATGAACCAGAATGGGTTCCTATCTGGCCAGTTCAGAGCTCAGCAGAATGTTCAGCAGCAGCAGAGCCTTCACTCTAACCAACATCAGCAACAACAGCAGCAACAACAGCAGCAACAGCAGCAACAGCAACAGCAGCAGCAACAACAACAGCAACAACAAATCCTGGGCTACCAACGACAGCGAGGTGTGGCATCGCTCACCGAAACCGACTTCGAGTTGCTACTAACCAAATACGCCGACGAATTCCTAACAATGCACCAGGATGAGTATCCTGAGTCCCACAAGGCTTTCCAGAGGCTGTGCAACGTCTTCAGAAGGGAGAAGGAGCTGAATAGCGACAAGAGGTTGAAGGAGATCCTGTACAAGAATGGTAGGTGATTCATGGTCTCAATATGCTGTACAGGAATGGTAGGTGTTTCACGGGTACAAGAATGGCTGATGATTAATGGTCTCATCTTTTACAAGAACGGTGGATGATTGTGATGATCCATAATCTCGTCTTGAACAGGAATGGTAGATGATTAATGCTCTCGTCTTGGGTAGGCGATTGATGATTTATGGTCTTGCACAAGAATGATATATGATTGTAGTGGTTCATGATCTCGTCTCTATTATTGCTATGTACACATCACTCGACGAACTCTATTACCCCCGAACCCAGACATCTCTCGCCATGGTAGACACAGAGGTATTGCCCCTGTGCTATTGCTCTTCTTTTTTCATCCAATTGGAACACCAGTTTGTTGTCTTTGCCTCGAGTTATAGCTTTCAAGCCGGAGGGCTGCTGTAATGAACGGTATTGGACTGTTAGCTCTTCAACATCAATATCGTCCAGAGAGAGACCTTCATCCAAGTACTTGAATCCATCAACATAGACAACGCTCTTGAACAGTTTTTCATTATCACCACCTCTGACAATGACAATCTCGTTGGTATCAAACCTTTTTTCACTCACAAACCACGTTCCTCTGTACTTTGGGTCCCCTTGGGGCATTGAAACTCCACACTTCTGGCCAATGGTGAAGTTCCACAGCCCATCATGATCTCCCCAGACCAGTCCGTCTTCAGTGACGATTTTACCAGGAGATTCTTTTATAAAATTCCTCAGAAAGTCTTGGAAATTGCCCTGTGTCGGATTTACAAAGCACAGACCAGTGGAGTCCGGCTTTTGAGCTACTGGTAATTCCAATGATTGAGCCATTTGACGTACCTCTGGTTTGGTGAAATGGCCAATTGGCAACAGAAGTCTGGACAGAACAGCTGGGTTGATCTGGGAGAGATAATAGCTCTGGTCCTTCTGCTTATAGAATGATCTCAGAAGGTGATGGCCTTGCGACTGAACGTGAGTGAGCACCCTGGAGTAATGGCCCGTAACGAGCCACCAATTTTCATGAGAGTATTTCTGTGAAACGTACTCAACCAGTCTCCCGAATTTGACGTATCTGTTACAGTTAATATCGGGATTGGGTGTTATTCCCTTGGAATAGCCCTCAATCATGGGCTCAAAAACGTCCATCCAGTACTCTTTCTCAAACGACGCCTTCTCTAACGGGATCTGCAACTGGTCACAAACTCTCTGAACATCGTTCCAGTCCTGCTCCAGACATCTCTCATTATCAAGCTGGCTCCAGTTGCTCATAAAAAGGCCTTTAACCCGGGGAAACTCCTTGCGGTATAGCGAAGCTGCAACGGAGGAATCAACGCCAGACGACATGGCGACGATGATGAGGTCGTCCTTCTGAGGCATCGGCTGTGTGTAGCCGTTGGGGATTCGGCTCTGAAGCGAGGAAAGCCGTCTTTTTCCTGGTAAATTTACTCGTGGTATAAATCTTCGGAGAATCATGGCTGTTTGGTATAGGTGGTGCTTCTAGGATGTGTCACTTTTTTATGAATAAAATAAATAGATAAATAAATGAATTAAAAAAAATAAAAAAAAAATAGTGAAATAAATAAAAAAAAAAACACGATGCGGAAACTATCAACATGGCCTTAACATTATCACAATAACAAACACTCAAAACAACCCCAAATGGCCTCTCTAGCGCATTCCATCAGGGCACTGAAGTCTGTAGCACCTCGACAGCCGTACACAGAGGCTGCAACGCAACATGCGAAGAAAATGGCCAACTTGTGGAGCAAAAGGGACGTGAAGTCTCAGCAGATGAGGTTCCCCCGGCGTAATGCCGTCTTTGTGTCAAAGCCGCCAAAGGAGCTCAATCTGGCCGAGGTGGCCCGGCTGGTGAGGCTAGACGCAGATATGGCCGGCTACAAGCTCCGGCTCTTCTCAGATGACCCGTTGCTCGGGGATTTATCCACTGCGCCTGTCATAAGAAGGTTGATGAATAATGGACTCTACTACTCAGTTCACCATAACTCGCCACAGAACGCCAAGAGACTGCTGAGCGAGACGGATGCTCTATGCAAACAAACACAGATATATCTGGTTGAGTATGACACCAAAAGCACGACTTACAGCGAAGTTTCTGGTACATCTCGCTCAACATTTGTACCCATTGATGTTGATAACACCATGTACCAACTTGAGACTCCGTCGATCGCCCTGTTGATACGGATGGAGGGCGTTGGAGTTCCTGTGAACCACCCAGAGCACCAAAAGCTCGTCAACAGCCAGCTGCCACATCCTCTGATTCCTGAGCAGAAAATCACGTTCCATTCAGTGCCGGAGAGAGACAATACGAACCTCGTTGCGCTGATTCCCTCACACATTCTGCAACACCAAATCTACTTTCCGGGAACTGTAGCCTCCAAAGTGGGACCAATCATGTATCAGGGCGAGGAACACTCTCTGACGTCGCTGACGAAGATTCTGTGCCAAAAACTGAGCATCCCAGTGCCATTTATCGTCACGGCCCCGTTCATCACAGAGAGATACTACATCAACGACGAACCCGTCACCACCAACTCCAACGGTGAAGAGATTCTGTCGAGCGATTCATTCCCACACATTCCTGTGATGGACACACACGTTGGTGCTTCAGCTAACAGCGATATACGGCTGGTATCGAAGACCAAGTCTTATCCGTTGTCAATGATACGCAGTGGTGAGGTTTATGATCTGCTACAGTTCCAGTTGAGATCCAAGAAGTTTGGGAATGTTGGCATAACCACTGCAGATATGCTGCGCTCTGTTATCCTGGACAACGATGTGATATCCTCTAGCATGTTGATGGAGAAGAAACAGGTGCTGGAGTGCTTACACTACTGCATGGGTGTCATTGAAGATTTGCAACTGGACGTGAACAAACCTGTTGTTCTGGAGCTGAAAGGATTCGTCATGACACAGGGGGGAAACGAAGAGCTGGTGCTGTTGAAATCGTTATACGAAGTTGCCATGGATAACTCGAAGATTGGAGAGTTTGCGGTGTCGCTGACGAAGTATCTGATGCTCATCGATGCCCAGTCCACATTCAGAAGTGTTGACCAAGAGAGACTCGACTTCTTGAATAACTTCATGGGTAACGTTCTTCACAGGGCACTAAATGACCCTATCAAGAGACTGTTCCCAGAGTTTGCCTCCGTCTGGCTAGAACGTTTCAGCTTGTACACCAAACCTCCACTGATGAGTTCTGTGAACGCAAACAAGTGGCAGAACTATATCAAGTATCCCATTGAAGATATTACTGTTGACCAGGAGACCCAAGACTTGATGGATGCCCTCGTTGCTATATCTGCTGTGACTAAATTCCCGCAGCCTTATAGCTACAGCTTTGAAGTCTCCAACTCGTTAGCGAAGCACAGGGAGCTCTTACAGCACGTTGCAAACAAGTTTGATACCAAGCTGTCATTTGTTGGTGAAATTGGTATCCACGACAAGAGAGATTATTCAAGGGCCTTGAGGTCCCTTGTTGTTCCATACAGAGAGTATCCCGATATGACCAATGTTAGCAATAGTGCACAATGGTACCAGCTCTTGTCCAATTTGAGCATTGACACAATCAACGATTCAACACGTTCCAAAGTTAAACGTGACATCAAGCTGAGACTTCAGCCAAGTGAAGTTGAAGATGCTGAAATGCAGCAATTGAACAGCTTCATCAACAGAGTCCTTGTTAATTTTGACGGCTTCAAAGCAAACATGGTGCAATACCAGAAGAAGAGAGAGAAAGAGGTGATGACACCACCAGACGACTCGTTCAAGACGATTTCAGCCGACAAGATTGAGAAGGAGATCAATGAGTTCATTTAGATATGCAGCATCTCTTGTACAGAGCATTCATGTTCTCATTCAACTTGAGATAATTCTGTAGCAAAACGATACTTCTAACTAGCAATTCGTTGTATTTGACCTCCACGGACTTCAGTCTATCGAACTGCGATGCTATGTGTGATTCTTTCGCCAGAATTGACGGATCAACGTCAATGATATGTGGATTCCCTTCTAAAAGACTCTGCAATTGGACGAGTTTTGTAGCTAACAGCACAATCTCACCAATGTGCGACTCCACAACGGCAAACTCCTGCTCATACTGCTGCTCATCAATCATCTGCATAGCGTCCAGGTGCAATTTAACCCTCGTTTGGTTCAAATTCTTCACAAGCTTAGACAGCGAAGGGCTCGTCCTTATGAACGAGTCCATCTGTTTGGACAGCAGCTGAAGCGACTCAGCTGCTGTCAAGGTGTTCTCCTCGCTGAGATCAACCGTATCCTCCAGATCGCGTACTCGTTGTTGGAGATGTTCCATTTTATAAAGAAAGAAACAGAGAAAGAGAGAAAGAGAGAGATAACTGGCGTGTAGCAAATGTAAACATTGGCGGTGTCCGGGTGTTTTGAATTCGCGAAAATCCCAGGTGGTGCAATTCGCGAACCGCGTGCTCGACGAAATCCCCAAATTGACACCAAAACAACAAGCACCTTCGCCCTCAATTGGCCGCAACCACGCTTCCAGCCTGTGATACATCTCCGTTTGTTATCCCAGTGCACCTATCACGCCCAGAACTTCCCACACAGCTTTTCTCCGCCTAAAACAACGCAATGGTGAGTTTTTTGACTGTTCACACGCCCCCTTCCGCCATCATCACACTAACAACAACAACAACAGTCTAGATCCGGTGTCGTCGTCGCTGACGAGTCCCTGAAGGCCTTCAATGACCTCAAGCTCGGCAAGAAGTACAAGTTTGTGTTGTACGAGCTCAATGCTGCCAAGACGGAGATTGTCGTCAAGGAGACCTCGACTTCTGACGATTACGACGAGTTCCTGGGCAAATTGCCAGAGGACAATGCCCTCTACGCCGTCTACGACTTTGAGTACGAGCTCAAGAGTGGCGAGGGTAAGAGATCCAAGATCGTCTTCTTCGCTTGGTCCCCAGACACCGCTCCAATCAAGGCCAAGATGGTTTACGCCTCGTCCAAGGACGCCCTGAGAAGATCCCTCAACGGTGTTTCTACTGATATCCAGGGCACAGACTTCTCAGAGGTTTCTTACGACACCGTTTTTGAGAAGGTGTCCAGAGGTGCTGGCTCCCACTAAGTGTGTGTACGCTTTTCTATCATATATGTGTAGCTTGTGCATTATGTAGGCATATTTTTACTTATCTGGTTCAATAACTAGAGGGGAAAGTGTGGTGGAGGATAATCAACGGGACGTTTAATGTGCAATATTTATTTCAATATTGGAAAAAGTATGGTGGAGGATAATCTGCGCCAACGGGACGTTTAATGTGCAATATTTATTTCAATATTGTAAAAGTGTGGTAGAGGATAACCAAAATTAGCATTGTGTTATATTTATTTCAATATCAATTGATCATATTACATCAATTCTTTCTATTCAATATGGATATTATTCATCCTGTTTGCTTATCTTCTGTGGTTCAATAATAACATTAGGTAGGGCATAAGTCAGCAACCAGCTTACATGCACATTCTATCGACATTAAATCTTCCTTGGTTAAGCAAGTCTGTAAGTTTTCTATTATATGTATTTAAGCTTGTGCATTTTAATGTGGACGTTCTTGCGTATCTCTGTAGGTCAGTAACTAATACAAAAACATATCTGGTAGAGGATTGATCAACGGCCTTACATATTTATTTCGATATTGATTGATATTACCTATATTAACTGATATTACCTGTTCATTGATGTTTTCCATCCTGTTTGCCTATCTTCCATATTCAACAGAACACCTGGTAGAGCATTAATCAACGACTTTATGGATACTGTAAGGTCTGTGGGTTGGGTGGAGGAGGTCGGAGTGAAGACTGCGCTATGGTGATGGAACACCTGTCTCAAGATGAGCGATATATTCGTCCATGGAATTGTCGGAAATGGATGCCTCAAGTAGAGTGGTGACAACGTCGGAACGCATCTGGATCAGTGATGAATGGTCTAGTGAAGATTGCAACTCTGGCGGTAGGAAAGAACATAGGGCTTCGAAGTGCTTTTTGAGATACGGATACCCGATGATGACATCGTAGGAACAGTCGGGGAACACGGTGAACGATGTTTGACTGAGATGTAGAAGATTCTGTCTTGTGACTTGGGTTCTGTGTAGATGTTGGATACCGTTGTTACTCAGACGAAAGTGCAGATGTTCTCTAGTGGCGGACGTGGATAAATGGAGTCGTCTGACTGTCTTAGGGCTGATCAAGTTGGTTGACACTGCGGAATCAAGAAGTACGGTAAATTTCTGTCCATTGAAAGTGTGTTGAAACACCGGTAATGAGGGCTGTCTGTCCTGTACGTCGTGTAATGATGTGTTCACAACGTCAGGAGGCGAGCAAGCGGAAGTGGATGTCGATGGAGTAGACTTAGGAGCTCTCAAAGCTTTGGTATGCTTCTTAGTGCGTTTCGTGTTCGAGCGTTTGGAAAACTCTTCCCCTTGGTCTTTAATCAAACGCTCAATGGCGTCGATCACGTCCAAGTAAGAGAAGCTGCGTCTGAACATGTTCGGATTGCTGCGGAATTTTTGCAACTTGCGTAGACCTTGGAATCTTGGTGATATACATAGGGCTTCCATCATGGCAAGTGGGGTGAGCACTAGTTCCCATTGCTCAACGGCTTTGATGATGTCGTAGAGTGTGCTGGCTGATTGCACTGGCCCAGCGTGTGGGCGAGCCAGTCTGTTATAAGCTTCAACTTGGATGTCTCTGAATGTCTCGTAAGAGGTGCCTCTGAAGATGAAGAAAAGGAGTAAGTCACGACGTGTCTTGAGCTCCTCGATTTTGCAACGGTTGATACGTGCCCAATCCTCACCTGGATGAGATGGTGGGAACTGAGGTTCCTCTTCATCCTTGATATCCGTGGAATATGCCTCTGGTGTAGCAGCGTAGTGGTGGTCTAAAGTCACGAACTCGCGTGTTGCGAAGACCTGTGTGATGATGAGGGGGATGTCAACCGGGCCGTAAGCTAGAAGCTGGGTGTACAGAGTTCTGAACTGGCGGGACTGGTCGAGTCGGAAGGAGGCACTCTTGGTGTCGTAACGATCCCAGTCCTTGATGGTCTGGAGGATCGCTTGTATATAGCGAGTGGTGGTGTCGGCCTGCATATTGGTGTGGATCAGAGCTTGTGGGTGCGATAAAGCTTGTGGTGATGGAATATTGATTAATCCGCTACCAGATGTTATCGGGTTGTAGGTATTAAACCACGAAAATCAAGCAAGAATGATTGCTCCTTGTGAAGGTATATAGTGTACCGAATACGGGAATCGGCGGTTTAAGTAGTGGGTGAAAACACCCGGTATTCTACATTCTGGTCTCTGGGGAGATTGGCGAGTCGTGTAAGTTTTCGGAATGTTGGTTGTTAGGGGGTGGGAAGCTCCGCATATTTCCGTCTTAAGGCCACAAATAGCTCGAGTATCTTCCATATTCAATACCTACGAAACTACAACATAACACCCGGTGGAGCATTAATCACGACTATATGGATACGTTATATTGACATTATTATCGACCTTACCGGTAGCTATCCAGCCAGGGCTGCGACACACTTGTTCAGCAGCTCTCCGCTCGTGTCCAGCAACCTGAAGAACCTCAGCAGCTCAAATGCACTCTCCCATAGTTCATCGTCGTCGTTGGCGTTTTCATACAGCAGCTTCAGGATCGTGATGAGCTGCTCCTCGTCAAGCACGTGACTTGTCTCTTTCGTCTGGTAGTTCAGGAAGATTATCACCAGTATGCCTAGGATCTTAAACTGCTGTAGCTCGATGCTTCTCTTCAGCAGTTGCTGAGGTGTTGTGCCGAGTTTTGTCAGCAGCTTCTCCCAGTATATGGTCTCGATCTTTCGTAGGCATTTAGAGACGACACCTAGCTCATACAGAGGATTAAACTGGAGGAGCTTCACCACTGGTGTTATGTCGTCTTCATTGACCACCGTCTGGTAGAGCAGCAGCTCCAGAGCAAACTGGAAGTTTTTGTAGTGTCTGTATCTTGTGTAAACCTCTTTAGCACTTGACTGCTTGAGCTCAAATCTCAGCAGGTCATGTAGGAAGATTGAGTTCTTCGAGGAGATGACATTCAGCTCAGAGTAGCGTCTTTTGGATAAGCTGTTCTCAACGGTGACGAAGAGGCCTTTCTCCATCGTTAGGAGCAAGGGGTAGCTGTCTGGATGGAGACTTAGCACAGATCTCGAGGGGTCCTTGGTAGTTATAAGCTCCGAAAAGTTCTTCACCAGAAGAATATCCTCACCGTTGAACAGGTAGAACTCATCATCGTTGATCTTGTAGACGAACTCGACTCTCTCAAAGAGTAACAGCTTCTCAAAGGTCGAGCCATTCTGCTTCAGCAGGATCAACTCACCGTTGTTCAGAACCATCAAATTGTTCTTGATGTAAATGATGCTTCTCAGCCCATTGAACGTCTCCATCCCCAGGATCTCTATCAAGTCAATCTTCAGCCCCTTACTGTAGTCGATCTTAAAATGGTAGTACTTACCGTTGGCAGTGTACATTACCAAGTCGTCTTCCAACACATTCACCAGCTTAATATCTGAGCCGACATCGTACTTGAAAACGATGCAGTCAGAGTTGAAGTTCTCCTTAGATTTGAACCTCTTGAAGTCAAAGACGACAAGCTCAGAGTGTGTCAGGGTCTTGTTCGTGACGATCAGCAGATCATGCACCGGGTGCCATGTCAAATGTCCTATGAGCAGATCGTGGTTGAAGTCGTTGATGTAGAAAGACCATTCATGATCAACGAATGAGTATATGAGCAGTGCTGTGTTATTGGCTAGTGCCAGATATGAGCCGTCAGGTGAGATAGATCCGTGCTGGATGCTAGGCAATTGGTGAGAATGGTCGTATGGCAGCTTGATGATGTTCCAGTTGATTCCCGTTGAGGTTATGGGCATCTCATGACCTGTGTATATATGTATTTCTGAACCACACGCCAGGATAGGACGCTGGATGTTGTAGTTAATCTGGGAGTTCAACTGACGAAGCAAAGGCTGGTAGAATATTTTGGTAGAGTCCGTTAGCAGCAAGCCGGATGAGTCTGGAAGAATCGTCGCAGAGGTTATGGAGTTCAACCATGACGAGTCGTAATCATGCTCTCCACTGCTGAAAGTTGTACAGCCAAATGTTGAAAGTAGCAACCACGTGCTGGAGAGTAGCACAAGCATAAAATCGCCGTTGTTGGACCACTGAATACGCTTGGCACCTGACAATGCTAGCTTTTTCACGATGGTTTGAGTGCAATAATTGTAGTAGACGATCTCTGAATCGGTCAGCAGAGCCAACAGATTGGCACTTTTGTTGATAGATAGCGACTTGACGTCTGTGATATCCAACTTTGGCTCCAGCTTGAACTGAGGTGATCTGACCAGCTTTGAGACAGAACCATCGTTCCACAGCACTATAACGTCTCGGTCCAAGGGGTACAGAGCCGTGATATCATTCGGTATGCTTAGCATCGTATGGCCATCATCACCAAGATTCAGCAGCTGAACATTGTTCTTCGTTATCAGCAAAATCTCCATCTTGCTCAACGGGAGGTATGTGGTGATGCCGTTGGTGATCTTCAGGAACAGCTTGAATCTCAGCTGGAACTTCAGAATTGGCTCTTCAACGCTGGAAGACTCAAAAAAGCCGGGTACCTTCTCCTGGATAATTCCATTCTGCAATAGATTACCGGATTTGGTATAAACACATAGCAACTCATCGTCGGCCTTGGAATCAGGATGAAGCAGAGCATACACCAGCAGGAAGTCTCTGTCAGTCTGAACGACAAGCATTGTGAACTCAGAATTGGCCCTGACTCCTACATTGGTGCCATATTTCTCAACACTCTCAGCAGATCTCAAATGTTCACAAACCTGGACGTGGGAGGCGTGGTTATAAAGGTGTAGCGATGTTGGCGTTAGCACTACGCTTGGGAGATCGTGCCGTGGAGGGCACAGAAGCTCAGAGATTGGCGGTCCCGATGGAAACGGGTGTTGTACAACCTGTGGCGTGGAGTAAGGCCAGACCATTGTATGTTTTTTAGAAGAGAGGAAAAGGGGTTTTGGGGGTTTTCTGGTTTGTAAATGTGTCCTGGAGAGAAGAGTGTTTGTTGTTCTTGAGGCCCAGTCAGAATTGGTTGGGCCACGTCTTCAGACGGAGATGGCTTCCCACCATATTTCTCAATGGGATATCAGATATCTTATATGAATGTTATCTTGGAGACATAGCTACTTTGTTTGTATCTTACATAAATGTTCATTCAAGGCACTGCTGATCTGCTGATATCAGTCTAAAACGCTCTTTAAGGCTACGTTAATATTCTATTGATTTGAGTCTAAGCATCCCTCAAAGGCTACACTGATAAGCTGGCGCAAATCTACAGAGAACCCATAAAACAAATCTTACGTGTAGAAAAAAATATCTTGATCTAACCAATAACAACGGTATCATAAGCGGAGTTGGAAGACGTGCCACGTTTTGTATGAGGGTCATAAAGAATGGATTAAATAGAGAAGATAAGTGTGTCATCATCATGAAAAGAATATAGGCGCATTAAAGGGATCAACCTTCAACTTTGACAGAATGGCCAGCCTCTTTCTGTTTGATTTCTTCCTTCTTCTTTGATTCTTGACGTTTCTTCTCCAATTCATTCAATTCATCCTCTGTGACCAAATGGTGTTTATGAGTTTGCGGTGGGTCAATAACGTTTTCATGCTCATCAATGAGACAAACTTCTATGGATTGGAACCATTCATCATTCAGCACATCTTCCATAGTGGCACGATCCTCTGGATTCAATTCAAGCATCTTACCGATCAAAGGTCTTGAGGCGTGCGGTAAAAGCCTTAACAATCTGTATGGTCCTCTGGAACGTGATTTGTGTTCTGGATTCTCTGGATTAGGTTCCGGTTTCATTGCAAACAATTTGAAAGAGTTATCGGTCTGCTTTGGTGCCTTCCATGGGAATCTCCTTAGCGTCATACAACAGAACATTATTGCAATTGACCAAATGTCAACTGGACGTGGATCATAGTACTTCTCAATCAACACCTCTGGAGCCAAATATGGATCTGAACCGACAACTCCCTTAGCCTTGACAATTTCATTTTCATATGGATATTTGAATACGACTGCAGAGCCAAAATCGATAAGCTTGATGATACCGTTTTGCATAACAACACAGTTATCAAGTTTCAAATCACGGTGAGCAAGCCCCATAGAATGGAGATACGCTGTACCGTTCAAAATTTGCTTGAAACAGCAGTAAATCTCGTGCTTGGTCATCAATCCACTCATCACTATAGTGAAGAAGTCGTAAGGTGCAAACTCCATGACGACAAGGAAGTTCAATCCCTCTTGTAACATGTCCAAAGTTTCAATGACGTTCTGATGATGTAAAGTTGAGCCGATACAGAATTCGCTTGTGACTTTTTTAGAGTAATCGGCTTCAGTTTCTCGCTCGTTCTTCGGTCTGAACTTCTTCACGGCGTACAGCTTACCGTCGCTTCTTTTGACAACACTAACTGAACCCCCTGCGCCTTCACCCAATATCTTACCTGGAATTCCATACTTCTCAATCAGCTCCGATGCGTTATCTGTGCCGAACAGCAGCTTGGAGTTCACCGTGGACTGCGCGGATTGCGATGGTGATAGCTGGTTGATGAACTTGGCTATCGACGACTTGGCCTTCACCTCCGGCTTCGTCTGCTTAGCGTGCTGTTCCGGCTGCTTGTGCGCGTCGTGGTGGTTGTGGGCGATCTTCTTGAAGAACCTCTTCAACTTCAACGGCTTCTTCTTGTCGTCGTGGGGGTGGTGGATCCCGTCGTGCGATATCTGAGGGCTGGGATTGGCCATCGTAGGCGAGCGTGATGTGTTCTTCGATGAAAAGATGGAGCTCTTGGAGGTGTTGGGTGTGAGCTTGTTGGCGTCCTTCTCCTTCTTCTCCTTCACCAGCAGCTTGAACTTGTTCTTCGTGCTGTGGAACAGCGAGCCCTTCGAATGCGACTCCGTTGAAGCCACTGAGGCCAACGACAGCGATGAGGGACTCTTGTGAGGATTGTTCTCAGCTTTGTTGTTGCCGCCAGAGCCGCTGGCCTCCTGTGAGGAGTGTGAACGGGCGCTTGAGATGCGCAGAGGCCCAATGTCCAGCTGGTCTGCCATGTTTTCTCGTAGAAGCCGAAATGAGTTAGCCGCCCTGTCTGTCAGAGGAGCCGCCCAGTGGTTTGATGATGTTAGTGGTCCTTTTATTGGAGTTGATTTCCTGTATTTCTTCCGCTCAAAAGGGACCGGCGCGCGCCGCGGCTTTGACAATTAAATATCGGTTGTCGCGCTTAGGAGACGCCGGCTACAAGGATGAGGTGCTGTTTCGAGCGGAAGTTTGGCAGTGGGCGGTGGATTTGGAGGTCAAAGTATCACGGATTTGACAGCTGTGTGTGTTCTGCGAATATATACACGTTTTCAGCGGTGAGAAAGCACCATTAATGCCGATATTGAGGACAAACAGCTGGATCACCCGGACACCACCACGCACAGCTGATGGCCTTTTAGCCCGGAGTTGCTTATACTCTCATTGCTCCATGAATGGATATACATGTCCGGACATCTTACAATATATATACGATCCAATTGAATACACACGTATATACACATAAGGTATTTATATATCAAATTGGGCGTCTTGTACAATTATATTCGTGATGTTATATAGCTGCCAGGGTGGGCCAATATTAAGTCACGGTCGTTCCAACCCGAGAGCTCCGCTTTTTGAGTCATCCGAGTGGACAGGCCAATCAGAGGGCAGCCGAGAATAGGCGTGCGCGGGGTCAACCTCGTCAAGGTATAAATTAGGACACAATTGAACACATCAGAGCACCAATATAGCCATAATGCCCTCATAAATAGCTGAAATTCAGGCTAATATAATAAGACCGGGGTACACAGAGTGGCCATACCGAGTTTCGCGAATTGCTATAAATATTTTTAGTCAGTCTTGGCTCTCCACCGAGACACTCGGATGTGTCACAATTTCGAATGGATTTTTTTTGAGGGATCTTGTTAGCGGAAATATGCGATATATGGCATCAAAAGATAGATATGGACGAGTAGAATGTGTATATTTGGTCTCTAACAAGGATTAAACACATTAACCCTGTAAAATATGGCAATATTACGATGATTTGCTCGTTTCAAGGCCTTATAACTTTTGCTTTTGGAATGCTATCTCCATAGACAAAACTTGTGTCATTTTCGGAAGTACTGGTTCCCCTGTTTTTTAGAAAACTGGATCCTCATGCCTAATGTGTGTTTTGTTATACGCAAATTCATCTCCGACATCGAAGGAGCAGAGGGGGGAGTACATGAAAATCTGGGGGAGTCCGCGTTCGCGGAGTTCACTATGTTGAAGCCTTACTATATGGGGAAATCCCCGATTAGCGCACCAGTCAAGGGCTCAATGGTGATGCTAAGCCATTTACTGTGATCCTGCATATCGGATTTATTTACCAAACCAGAATGAAGGAGATTGCTCGTATGAGGAAGCTTATCAGCCTCTATGCGAGATAGGTACTCTCGGATATAGTTGTACTAGGGCATTAGAGCCGATACTAGCCGATTTTCGGGCCATTCCACGAGTTTTATACATACATGTTAATCTCATCTGTCATCGTATTATTTGTTCGGTCCATCACTATTCATTGGTCTAGATCTGAGCTTTATAAACCTCGTCAGCAACCTCAACACCTCTTGACCAATAATCGTCATTCACGTATTCAATCTTACCGTCTGCCGTTAGCAAGTTAAGTTTTGTCTCATCTCCAGTTTTCCACCCTTTGATATCATCTTTGAAGTTTAGGAAGTCGATGAAAGGAGTGCACCATTTGATAGCTACTTCTCTCTCTTCTGGGGTGTATGGCTTCATGTAGAAGAACCATAGAGTGAAGTCCAAACCATGAATAACCTTCAATTCCTTTGGGAGGTTTGCATCGTTAAATGCAGCCCTGAAACTGATTCTATAACGGTATATCTTGTCCTTTGGGAACCCGAATTTAACCAGTTGATTGATGAATCCTCTTTCAGAAGCATAGACTTGGCCATCCGCAGTGATGTTACCGAATACAATCCTCAATTTCTCTTTAAAATCAGGGTCGTCCTCACCAAATGTGTTCAAGTCTGGATACACTTTCAATAAAGGTTCAATCACCTTTGATGGGTAGTAGTTTTCAACTTGTAGCTTGAGGTCTTCCTTGCTAGTCGGTGTGTTTAGCATTGAGTACTTCCATGGTTCATTATCTGCTTCACCAATGAGTAGTTTAACACCTTTTGCAATCATCTTCTTAGTGAACTCACCAGAGTGTAAATCAGCAATCAGACCTGATGGGACAAACTTATCATCAGTGACGGCTCTGAAAGTGTGCATGTCCAGAGTTGGGATGAAATCTTCAATGAAGAAAGGATCAAGCTCTCTCAACTTGGCAAGCTTTTCAGCACCTGTACCTGTCAGCCCCAATTTGTCACAAACCTCATCGAATTGAGCCTGTGTCTCCTCGATGGTTTTAGGCTGACAATAGACCAGGTTAGACTGGAATGCACACTGCTTGATGATTTGCTGTTCCTCTGGATGATACAACTCATAGGCCAACTGGAAAAACTCTGAATAAGCACCAGCGGACAGTCCACCCATAGAGATAGCATCTGGGTTACCACCAAAATGTTTGATGTACTTGAAAGTCCACTCCAGTGCCATTCTCTGGTCCCAGAATCCAAAGTTTGATGAGTATTCGTCCTCTTCCAGCAACTCTTTAGCGGAAAGGAATCCAAACATGTTCAGTCTGTAACCTGGCGAGACTAGGATGAACTTTCCGTCGAACTGGCCATTGAAGTCGGAAGTGTCCATGAACAAGTTGTTTGGAGAGTTGTACTGCAACCAGCCACCATGTATATAGAAGTAGACGGGCCAACCACCTTCTGGAGCCTCACCAGTTGGGATAAAGATGTTCACATACTGGATCTCCTCCTTAGACGGGCCCTTCTTGTAGTTGAAGACTGGGTTTGGGACCGATGGCTGTGGGCATTTGAGTCCAACTTTGCCGTAATCACCCGTGTAATCGAAGTCATCTGGGATTGGAAGTGCTCTCTTGAAACGATCTTTAGAGGAGACCGGGAGGGCGTAGGGGACTTTTGCAAATCTGATGGTTGTGTCCTCTCCGGTGATTGAGGACTTGAAGGTGTAGCCGGTAAGGGTTCCCTGGCCCGGGATCTCAAGCTTGAAAGGTGCGTTTGCTTCGTCAGCGTCAACTAAGTAGCTCATCTTGCTGCTGTGTCTAGATATAGGAACCCATAAAAGCGATCATATGGCTTCCCCGTCTATTTAACAGATGAGAAAGGTGCATCAGGATCTCGGGGAAGATCGGCAATAAGTCCGCACTTGGTAGTCCGCCAGAGGGCGCTTGTGTATCGAGCCTCCGCTACTGACGAAATTCCGATATCGCTATGAGGTCATATCAGATAGATGGCTGGTGAAGGCCTACACAGGCTAATAAAAGATATAGTAAGATATTACTAAGGGTATGTTATCTTTCTATCAGTCCAAGGGGAGACCAAGGGGAGGCCAAGGCGGAGGCCAAGAGAAAGGAAACTTGCGGAGCTCGGTCTTATTTACTATCTCGCCAATACGAGCGAGCCGAAAAGGCCTTCTCCGTCGGGAAACGGCGGGCTTGGCACCTCAGGAAGATTATCTGCTACTAAGGGGCCTCAGATAACGCGGGCCGCCTTTATCGTCGGTTATCGTCGCTTGTTCCGGGCACTCCGGGGCTCGTCTCCGACCAGGCTGTGTCGTTGATTTCGGTGAGATCCTGGGTTTTCTGTTGGGGAGAAAGGGCCCATAACAGTCATTCTGGTAGTATTTAGAGAGATTGTGAGTGTGTTATGTACAGCTAAAAAACTGGGCTCTTTAAAATCTTTTTGGGGCTCATATAGGCTGGTGGAACCGCTGATCACCTTAAATTTGCGCGGGGTCTTCCACGAGCTCTTCCGCACAGATTTGATCTTCAGAGCCGATCTCTCTATTATCGAGGTGCTCACGGAGCATCTGTCGTATGTTGCTCGCACAATGCTGCATACACACAAAGGTCTCCTCAGCAATCTCCGTTGATAAGGGAATCCGGCTTTTGTTATCAGACACACCCTCTCGGACCGTGTACTTAAACGCTAGTTATTCCTCCCCACGTCTATTCCGTAGTCTGTGTCGGAGATACATCACACACAATGTCATCGGACAAGTCTAGTGATTCCATCAACAAGATCCACGATGTCAACGTGGCTGAGATCGCCGATATGGAGGCCCAGCCAGTCATCTCCACGGTGATCTCGCCTAGTGGAAAGACCATCGAAGTCCACAACCAGGTCGGTTACGCCGGTGTGGACGAGGCTCTGGCCTTTGCAGAGGAGCTGGAGAACGTTGAGATTCACCCTGAAACAGATGCCAAGCTGAGAAGAAAACTGGACTGGACTCTGTTGCCGATCTTCGGGTTTCTGTACATGGTCCAGTTCATGGACAAGACATGTATCTCGTTCACAGCCATCATGGGTATCCAGAAGGACTTTAAGATGAAGGGACAGATGTACTCATGGACAACTTCAGGGTTCTACCTGGGTTATCTTTTTGCTTCTCCGTTTGCGTCTTTCACACTTCAGAGACTACCAGCTGTTAAGGTCTCGGGATGCTGTATTGTCATCTGGGGTGTTATTCAGTGCTGTTTGGCAGCTACTAAAGTCTACCCAACATTTATGCTCTGTCGTGTTCTCCTGGGTGTGTTTGAGGCGTTTGTTTCGCCTATTTTCGTTATCATGTTGAACCAGTATTACAAGAAGGAGGAACATTTCGGTCGTATGGCCTACTTCTACGGCTTCAACGGGCTGGGATCCATCTTCCTTGCTGGTGTTTCTTCAGGCTTGTACCAGCACAAGGAATCCTACTCCATTAAGGCCTACAACGTCCTTTTCATCATCGTTGGTCTCATGACAATCATTGTTGGGTTCATTATCCTAGCTTTCATCCCTAATACCCCAGGTCAATCTAGATGGTTATCCCAGGAGGAGAAGGCAGGTATCGTTGCCCGTATCAGAGGTAACCAACAGGGTTTTGGTTCCAGAAAGTTCAAGAAGGAGCAGGTCCTCGAGTGTATCCTGGATATCCGTACTTGGATCTACTTCGTCATTGCGATGTGTTGTGCTATTCCAAACGGTGGTACTTCGTCATTCACGTCTATCATCATTAAGGGTTTCGGTTACTCGACTACGAAAGCACTCTGGATGAAGGCTCCAGTGGGAGCGTTTGAGCTGGTCTTCTTATGTACCCTCCCATGGATCTCCCGTGTTATTAAGTCCAGAATGCTCATCGCCAACATCTACTTGGCGATCGTTCTGATGGCTGTTTGCTTATTGGCCTTTGCTGATGATAACGCTGCTCTTGCGGGTATCTGGATCTTTGGTATCTCGCCAGTGGGTATCGCCACGGTTTCATCCTGTGTCACTTCTAACACTGCCGGTCATACCAAGAAGCTGACAGCCAATGCGCTCTCCCTCATGGCCTACTCCGCTGGTAACATTATCGGTCCCCAGACTTTCAGAGCTAAGGACGCTCCAAATTACTCTCCAGCCAAGGCTACCTGTGTCGGTTTGATCTCTGGTGCTATCCTACTGATCTCCCTCCTGGCACTCTTGAACATTAGAGAGAACAAAAAGAGAGACAGGCTCAGAGAAGAGCTCGGCGAGAAGTACACAGTGGTCAAGAACCAGGAGTTTGCCGATCTGACAGACAAGCAAAACCCAGAGTTCAGATACGCTTGGTGATACTATGGTTTTTTTTCTGCTATTATGATCCATTCCTGTGGGAGTTACACTACTATATGGAATTATATGATTTTGTCCTTATATATAATAATTGAGTTTTCCTAATTTCTATACCTTCACGGTAGTTGATAGAGCTGTTATTGTGAGTCCAGGTTCCTTACGAGCTTCCAGCTATAAATCGGGCTTAAGATGGTACAGATACATAGGCTCTGGCCTTAGAAGACGGTGATTTAACTCGGCTACGCATGCCATTATAAATATTCCAGGGTCCAATCTGTATGTATGTCCCATTAATACTGTGCTAAATATTAAGGGTCCATTCTGTAGAGCTGTTCCGAGGGGGCTGTTAAAAGGCATGCGAGTAACCGATATCAAATTAGCAGAACAGAGAAGTTATAACAAAGCGTTCTAAATAAGCGCAAATATTCATAACAGAGAAGTTGTAACAATCCATTAATGCCTACGCAGATTAAAAGGATTAGATCGGCGAAATGGCCAAATGAGGAAAGGCTAAGCAGCCCTGCCCGGCACCCCCGAGAAATCTCCGCAACGCCCGAGATAAGGACATATATCTCTTCACCTCCACAGCCAATTCGTCACTCCAAGCTCACAACAATGACATCTAACGGCAAAAAACGTTCCACAGAACGAACCGGATTCGGTATATTTGCGCTTGACAAGAAGAGCAAGCGGCTTCTTCCGAAGAGGGCCCGCTCGTGCACACAATGCCAGTTGAGGAAGGTCAAGTGTCGCCTTCCAGAAGACGGTAATTCTACGGGTTGTGATGTTTGTGTTTCAAAGGGAGACGAATGCAGTCTGTCAGAGGTGTTACAGCAGACTGGAGCCCCAGTTTCTGCTCCAGAAGACTGGAAACAGAGGCCTGGGCCTCCGCCGATGGACCAGTTCAACAGCGTCGACTGGCTCAAGTTTATGGACGAGGAGATCAACAACAACTACTTCCCGTTTGACTTTCTCAGCATCAACAACAGCCCTGGAATTCGTTCGTCCTCCGAATGGGACTCCGAGTTCGGTGCGGTACTGCCCATTGATAAGCGGAAGAGTGATGTTTCGTACATGCATTATGGGCCCTCCGGTGAGTACGATCCATGGCTGAGGTACCACTACTACCAGTATGACCACAACAACGAGTGCTTCTTTAGCAACAAGTTCTTCAGGAGGATTGGGACCCAGCAGGAGCCCGTGATTTTCGCTTTCAAAGACCGTTCCAGGCTGCTGAAAGAGGCGAAGGAAATGTCTCCCAGTCCTCCATTGATTGACCCGAACGTCTTTGAACGGCTCACCAGATTCATCCCCAACTTCATAGTGCTATATCTCAAGTTTGTGTTCCCGTCGCTGCCAATCCTCGACGGGAACTTCCTGAACGAGATCTTCTCCAACGAGGCCCAGGAGTACAACAGAAACAAGGAGCATATAGACCTGCTTCTGTTGCTTCTGCTCGCCAAATCCACAAGAAGGTGGGACTCCTACGACACGTCCATCGACATGTTCGCCAACGATGATGAGCTGCTGCTGAACAACAGGAGAGAGCTCTTCACCTACACCTGGAGCCTGCTGGTGGACCAGATACACGCTCCCAATCTGTCTACGCTCAAGTCTCTGATCCTCTTCTACCACCTGCTGGGTTTCAAGAAGGACTCCCAGTCCAACGCTTTTGAGAAGTCAATCATGTCAAACATGGTCGCAGTTTCCTATTCTCTCGGTCTGCATCTTGATTGTTCAGACTGGAACATCCCCAAGTACGAGAAGAACTTGAGGATGCGGCTGTGGTGGACCGTCTACATCATGGAGAAATGGGGGTCTTTTGTGGCTGGTTCTCCAAGCTTGATAAACGAGGACGAGTACACTGTCAAAGTGCCCACCAATATGGAGTCTATGTTTGATGACGTTGCTGACTATCTCAACAACGAGAACGGGTACATCAAGTCTTTTGATATGGCCCTGAAGCTGACATTCATCCTGAATGATATATGGAGAGAGCTCTTCTCGGCTAGGGCTCTATCCAAGACCAAAGATGTTGCACTTGGCGATTGTGAAAGACTGAAAGGAAACTTACAAGCTTGGTTAAAGGACTATGATGCTATTGAGTCCTTTGGGAACTCTGCAAGCTACAGTTTGAAGTTGTCCTGCTACATCCTGGACATCACGCTCTTCAGAGCCAGGTTCCGAGTACTGGGAATCACTTCTTATCAAGAGATCTTCTTTGAGAGGGCAAAAGAGACTCTGGATGAGGTTGTGAAGTTCCTAATGAAGCTTCCGGTGTCTTCAATCCACGGCTTTTGGTATAGATGGAGTCGCTCGTTATTCATGTACTTGAAGGACTTCGTCCTATCTCTGATCGTCATGTCAAAGACTAAAGAACAATCTCTTGATGTCCTAAACCTGGCCAGACAGTTCAGAGAATGGCTCGAGATGCACTCGAAAGGTCTGGAGATCCTCTGGACAACCTTACTGAGATTGAACATTGCTACACAGAGCATCGGTACTCAGTTCAAGAGGCACCTGAAAGACAAAGAGACTGGCCAGCAAAACTGATATGCAAGCGGCATGAGATAATGAGTTAATTGATATACGAAATGGCTGCATAGCATAATGAATTAAATGTACTTATAAAAATAAAACAAACGCCCGATCTTATACGGATTACCAGCATCAGTACATCATGGGAAACTACCAATTCTTGGACCAAAGTAACCATCAGGTGCTTCAGAAGCGATATCCTTCAGAGATTGTCTTCCCTCGAAACCATCAACACCGACATCGAGGATGGTGTTACCCCACCATTCAATGTGTTTTGGATGGTATTTCACAGAGAAGAAGATAATCACAGCAGAGAAGGCAACAGCAGAGGAGAAAGCAGCAGCAAGGACGTAGTTGTACTTCTCCCACCAAGCTGGATATCTATTTCTGATGTAGTGCATGAAGACAAAGGACACATAGAGACCAGTTGTAACATATGACAGGTTGTATGGAGCCCATTGCTGCATACCACCAATGATCAGAGTTGGAGCAAACCATCTTGACTGCTTTGGGAAGAATCTCTTCACTAAAACACATGGAATAACGGCAAGAGCACCAATGAGGAAAGTGTACTGAAGCACTGGATACAAACCGTTGAAGACTCTCTTTGGACCGATGATACCCCAGAAGACAGCAGCAGAGTAGAAGTTCGTCTCCTTTGGACAGGTGAATTTGTTCTCAGCTTTCGGAGTACAGATGTTGGCGATGTTAGCCAGCTGCCAGTTGATTACACCGAGAGAGACGAAGCATTGAATCAAAGTGGAGATCATCTGGCCTCTGAAGATGGCCATTGGAGGGATCTTAGCGTAATGAGCCAGCTTTTGATCGCCAATATAAGTTTCTGCTTGGGAGTCAATGTTACGGCCGAGAGACTTCAAAGTGTTCATGGCGAGAGCGTTACCTGGCAGAGCATAACCAATGATAAGCTCAACGAGAACGTTCATAGTCAGAGCAAAGCCAGTGGTTGAGAAGATAAGACAGATCGGAACAAGGAAGACACAGTTGAGACCAAGAATGAAGAAGATACCCCAGACTGGTGTCTGAGCAGGGTAGAGCTTGATACAGAGAATGGCTAGAACAACAGAAATGACGAGAACAATGTAGTAGTAGTAATCTGGAACTTCCTTGTACTTGGACATCATTCTGGAATGACAGTCCTCGTAGCCATCATAACTCGATTTTCTCCAGTTTCTAATGTTTCCCCACATCTGTTTCATACCCATCTTAACGGTCTTCCATTCCTGGATCATCGTGTACAAGAAACCGAATGGATACAAAGCAAAGAAGGCACCGTAGACTAGTAGGTTACCAGCTGTGTAAAATGGCGGAGAGTAAGCCTGATACTCAGACTCAATCAAACGGGAAGAAGAATCCAACAGCTTAGTGGCCTCGAAGACCTCACCGGTGTTTGTGTAGATCTGGTTATCATTGATTGGCAAGAAAGCAGTCCACTTGGAGTTCGAGTAGAAGAGCCCAAGGATGACAAAGAAGCCAATGAAAGTACCAATCCACTGGTTCATCTGGGAAAAGAACGGGATCGTCAAAGAGTAGTTGTAGTCGATAATATTCCAGTCAAAAGTGTTGATCGGGTTGAAACCCAGACCGTACTGGAGACCACACACAGTGGCCAGGTTGAAGTTCTCAGGCTTGATCCAGGTAATCCAGGAGAACACAGAAAGACCTTCGAAGAGGTATGATGGGATCCAGTTGTACAGGAACATGAAACCGAAACAGATGGAGAAGAACTTGTACTTGGTCAGCTTCCAGCCGTTGATAACCTCCTTCTTCTCAGGCTTGAGCAGAGTTCTGTTCAAAGCAAGAGTTGGCATCAGCGTAGGCCAGATACATCTTGGTTCATAGATGGCGAATCTTCTTGCAAGTGCAACGAGACCGAAACCCATGAACTGGGAAGAAAGCATCAGCAGCACCTGGTACCCGAAGTCGATCCACTTAGTTGGCAAATAGTGGTCCAGCTTCTGCATGAAGATGTTGAGGGAGACGTAAGTGTAGGAGATAGAGACATTGAAGATGATTGTGGAAAACATCTGCTCTTTGTAAGTCCACGGGCCTGGGTTCAGCGAGTGTCTGGTTCCCTTGATGGTGAAACCCCAGTCTGGTAAGACCTTAGCGACGAACTTTCCAGATGGGTAAAGAAGCAGCTGAATCATCGACGACGACAGCGTAATCTGCGGCTTTCTATGCATGAAGAACTCGTTAACGCCTGTGCCGATGATTGTCCAGAGGAAGCCCAGGAAGTAGGCTCTGATAGTCTCAACTGGGATGTTTGGGTCGTCGTAAGGGTCAGTAACGGCTCTGACTTCAGGATAAGGCGAGTGGAAAACGGCAAGACCAGCCTCAAGCTTACATTCGAACCCCCACTCTTTCTCTGAGACCCCACTGGTCTCAGGGCCTTCGATAAGCTGCTCGATTCTGTCGTAGACGGTGGAAGGGAAGTTGGCGTCGTCCTCGTGATGGGCATGCAGGATCTTCAGATGATCCAGGGCCTCTGACACTGGGAGAGCTTCGATCTTGTTCACCATATAAGCGATCTCTGGAGGCCATTTGCTCATATCAAGAACGTCACTGTCGTCCTCGAAGGAGTGTCCGCAACGAGTGAGGATGGTCTCTCTGTGTCTGATGTTCACGTCTTCAGAGACGAAGCCCTCATCAAGCTCGTAGCTCTCAATAACAGCAGCATCTTTGACCTCGTTTTGTGAGTCTGAGGCGACGGAGGGCGTCGTGGAGCTCTTCGTGAGGTTTCCGAAGAAGCCCATGGGGTGGGATTATGTGTAAAAGTGTGTTGATGTAGTTCCTCGTCGGGATGAAGCCAGAGAAGAGGAAAACAGCTGGAAGCTGATCTTTATAGCGAAAGGAGCGGAAATGCAGCAGCAAAATCCTCACACGATCGGTCGTAGATAAAGAATCACCCGGATCATCGATAGCTGGTAAAAATCACTCAATCACAATGTGCGTCGTAAATCATAAGTAAGGGTTCCGGAGATTTACCTTCCTGTTCCGGCGCGATTCCGGCATCTGAGCGTCGGTGTCAATCCCCATCGGGGAAACTCCGTATCGGGGAAGTGTCCGAAGTCCCTGAGCGGCACTATTCCCCGATTAGGAATGTCTCCGCTCCGGGCACACCTCCGGTTTCTGGAGCAGCTCCATAGAAGTTCTGCATTTACGCTCATCTCCCTTCAGAAACGGCTCTTTTCAATCCGATTACGGAGGGTTCATCTCCTCCCCGCAAATATGGCACAGATTCCTCATTTAAGAGACCCGTAACCCGCTTGGGCTGGTAGTTCTGTACACTTTGCACCAAAGCCAGTAATATGACCGTCAGTCAGTTTTATCCACACATCATCGTCCGGGGAAATGCCTACGAGAGAGGTATTTCACAAGGCCAGCAGCTTAACTTGAAGATCCAGCAGCTGGCGAAACACTACAGAGATGAGGCCGATGTGCCTGCTTGGCCTTTTTGTCAGCACGTTATCAGAAACTACTACATGCCGGCTATGGAGAGCTACGATCCAGTCGGCTTCAGAGAACTTCAGGGTATCGCAGACGGTTCTGGCGTCCCGATCGAGGAGATCTACCTCATCAACGCTAGATACGACTTGCAGAAGTGGAAGAACAACAAGACAGACCTGTACAAGATGAGAGACACCTCTGAGTGTACCGTTGCTACCGTTATAGACGAGACTGGTGTCAGGATCGGTCAGAATTGGGATTTGGACGATTATGTCTACGATAATGATCTCTGTGTCGTTATTGAAGCCTACACTTCTCCGGAGGAAGGCTTGCCGAATGTTATGATCACTCTTGGTGAGGTTGGTCAGTTGGGGAGATCAGGTATGAACTCTAGAGGTCTTGGGCTTTGTGCCTCTTCTTTGAACGCCAACATTGACTCTTTCAACTTCCCTAAACCGGGCCCAACACAGGAATGTCCGGCTGTTATCCCGTTGTCATTGTCTAGAAGAAGATTCCTCTCGTGTAGGAACTATGCTAATGGCTTGAAATACCTCGTTGGCTGTCCAAGACATGTCTCTGGTAATGTGCTCGTCGCTACAAGGGAAGGTGAAGCAATTGACTTAGAAGTTATCCCAGACTCATATTTCCCTATTTATCCAACATTTGTTGACCAGGAAGGTCGTGAGACCTTACCAAACTCCAACGGGCGTGCATTCATCGCACACTCGAACCACTTTGTCTCTCCAGCTTATTCCCCAGCTGCTGGACACATCTCCTGTAGAAACCCAGGTGGATCATCATTATACAGACACAGAAGAGTCGCTATGGGTATTGTTGACCACATCAAGAAAACTCCAATTGGCAAAGGTGTCCAGGTTGATGCCATGAAAAGCATTTTCAGTGATACAACATGTTCTCCAAATGCCGTTTCTGAGGTTAAGAACACAAGAGCTGAGCCTGTGATAGATACCGATGAGAAGCTTATGACAGTTGCTAGTGTCGTCTACGATCTGACCAATGGTACTATGTCTATTTGTAAGGGTCCACCTCACTTGGGAGTCTGGAAGACTTATAGCATCGAGATGGAGTCTTAGGCATGTACGAGAACACTTTTTACTCCAGATATTTTGTAGTCTAAGCCATAAAGAACATACTTTAATCTAATATCAATCTGACATAGCCTGAGCACAAAAGAATTTTCCGACGAATATGTCTCACTAAGCTCACCACTAAAAGCGTATATGCAGGATTCCCGCATCCGTGCACTTCATGTTTCCCAATACAGAAGTGGGTAAGCATCATTTTGTGCCATTGGCGTCCCGATTAGGCAATAACGAACATGCATCAAGAATTTAGCGGCTGCACTAAATTTAATTGGAATATACTGGGTGCCCCCAATAAGAAAAAAAAATATAAGAAGTTTTAACTGAGTGCATTTCCTCACTATTTCTCCATAATTGCGTATACTTTTTGCTCTGAGCTAAGCGTTGAACATACCCGTATAATCCCACACGCATAACAAGATGAAGACCACCTCGCTCATCACTCTCTCGACTTTTGCAGCTTTGTCGTTGGCACAGAGTACTACCAGTTATGACACCGAAGCTCTCTCTTCTGCCTCGGCTAGAGCTCTAGCATCTGACGGTGCGTTCATCTATGACGTGATTCTCGATCTGAACTCACGCTATAGCACCTACATCAACTACATGGACAAAAACGGCATGGAGTTCCCAACACCTATCGCTAACTATATGAACCGTATCTTCACCATTAGTGAGGAGAGCGACCTGATGTCATATGTCGTGACGAAGAGTTTTCCATTTTCCGATTTTGAGACGATGATGACGGAGTTCCCTTGGTATACGTCCCTGATGGAGGAGGCTGGTGTCTCCACCTTCTACGTCCCGGAAGACTTCTTGACGGCTGGAGAGGCAGTTGAGACTGCTTCCAGCTTCGAGGCCTCTGAGTCTTCATCCTCTTCTACTTCTACTTCTACTTCTACTTCTTCATCTTCATCTTCTTCTTCATCTTCATCTCCATCTTCTTCTGCTTCTTCATTTTCTTCCTCTCAGCCATCTTCCTCTTCATCTTCTACTTCTTCTACCTCTTCGTCCTCTTCCACCGGAGCTGCCAGCTCGCTCTATATCCCAATGGTGGCCCCTGTGCTTCTGGCCTCTTTGCTTATGTAAACCATCCACAACATCCTACACAATAACCAGTAGTTTCTCGTTCATTAGCAGGTCATTAGCTAAATCAGGATTCACTCCTGCATTTTCTTGAGACACGACTCGACCCTTTCAACGAAGTTGATGAAGTTGATATCCTTAATCTTCTCCTTCAACAACTCGTTGATCTCCTTATCGGACATCTGGTTCAAGTCATCCATACTAATCCCAGATATAGGACTAGGCTTGGGGTCCAAGATCTGTGAGAGATAATCTAACTGTGACATTTCAAATGCCGGGACATTGGTCTGTGACGCTATTGGCTGTGATAAAGTCGGCTGAGAGAGTGGAAATGGTGTGTATACATGCTGGAATGGTATTTGTGCTTGAGGGATGGTAAACTGTGACTCGGGGACCGTGGGAGTCATCGTTTCATTGAGGATTGAAGTTGGAGTGATGGTGTTCTTCGGTGCTGAGCTGGTGATCTGAAGACAGCATTCGCTCTGTAAGTAGGATAGACAAGCCCAGTGTTCCTGTGATGAGCTGAAACTGACTTGGAATCTCTTCTGAGTGAAGTCACCGAGAGAGCAGTACTTGAAGCCGATTGAAGGTGTTTTCGAATAGGCGCTCACGTCGTGGATCTTAACCTCTTCCTGTTATGTACGGTTAGTAGGCGATATATAGAGACTAAATACAGGATTTAAGGTGTCGCTCCCGTACCAATACAGAGCTTTTCCACATGATTTTGATCGTAGATCTGTTGATGACGATGAGAGATACATCGTTACGCGATGGAAAGTGCTCCCATTGGTTCTCCTTCAAGAAGGAGTACTTCCGCACCTGGAAGCTTCTGATGCCGTTCATCTGTGTGTTCTTGCTGAAGTTTCAGATGTGTATGTCCTAGTGGTGTTCTTGGTGATACTTTTGGCGATGTTAAGGAATATCAAAGAATGTATATGTTTTGGTGATGATGAAGGGGCTATGAAATATAAACATAAAACGAGTTCGCGAACATTCGCCAAGTCACGTGACTTGTGACTCGGGGCAGGCATATATCTACCATAATCATCAACATTGGGAGACAAAGTGATACATAGCCAGTGCCACCAACTCAGGTACCTGGAACCCCTTCATTTCTCAGCACATCCACTGTTCACGTGACCACCCCTGGAGGCCCGAGTCTTCCTCCGCTTATCTCTCGCCCCTTATCTGTGTCGGGAAACTGTCTTCTTTCGGACACACAGGAATACCACAGGCACACAAACACACATCTGTGCTTACAAACCGTGTTCCTTCCATCTGTGTACTTATAAGGTGCTCCTGGTCCCACAGCGTATGTCCACTCCCCATATCTCAGAAACTCACACACTGAACGACATGCTGGTGAAGAAGGACTCCATCACAGTTCAGGTGGCTTCGCGTTCCAACTCGGATGCTTCAGACTCGTCTGCGGAGATTGAGCCCATGCTTCCTCCTTTGAAAGAGTGCGATTCGTTCCAAATCGACCTCGAGGAGCTCCCCCAGGGGCGAAACCTGGGCCTTTTCTCCACGATTGTGCTGTTTATTGCCCGCATCATCGGCTCGGGCATCTGGACGACCCCGTCAGCCATACTGTTGATGTGCGGAGGAAACCTGACGCTCTTCTTCGGGCTCTGGATCGTCGCTGCCGTTGTGGCCTTTGCTGGTCTGTATGTTTACCTGGAGCTGGGCTCCATCATCCCCAGATCGGGCGGAACGAAAGTTTTCCTGGAGTTTATTTACCAGAGGCCCCGCTACCTGGCTTCGGTAGTGTTCGGGCTCTACTCCGTGGCTTTCGGGATGTGTCTTTCCAACGCCATCGTCTTTGGCAAATATGCTCTGTACTCGTTTGGTGTCAGCTCTGAGTACATTGACTCGTCTCGCAGTGCCAACATGGCTGGCCTGGCGCTGGTGCTGGCATCGACGCTTGTTCATAGCGTAAGCGTCCATCACGGCCTGTTTGTCCAGAACATTCTGGGGCTCCTCAAGCTACTTCTGATCACCACGATGATCCTGACGAGCCTGTACGTGGTGTGCTTCCCTGAGAAACTGACGGGCCTGGAAAACCACTTGCAACTGGACGATTTCTGGCACTTCCAGGACTCCTCCATCGTGAGCGTCTCCACGGTCTCCTCAGGCCTGCTCCAGTGCTTCTTCACGTTCGGAGGCTGGAACTCCGTCCATACGGTGGCATCTGAGATCAAAGACCCCGTCAGAACTATAAAGATCGCAGGTCCGGTCTCGCTCGTGATCGCAGCTGTGAACTACCTCTTCATCAACATCGCCTATCTCAAGGTTGTTCCTTATGATGAGTTTGTGAAAGCGGGGCCTCTGATCGGCTCCATCTTCTTTGAGAAAGTGCTGGGGAAAACCTTCGGAAGACAGTTTGTCACAATCTCTATTGCACTGTCGTCTGCGTCTAATGTGTTTGTGGTGATATACGGGGTCTCCAGAATGAACCAGGAGATCCTGAGAGAGGGCTACTTGCCGTTCACGAGACTCACGGCATCAAACTTCAAGCACACAAACACTCCGTTGTTCTCATTGCTGCTGTGCTGCTTCATCACGACTTTCTGGCTGGTGATTTTACCACCCCAAGGTAACGCATTCAACTACATTGTCTCTTTAGAGTCGTACCCGTCCCAGATCTTTGTGATGTTCATAGCGATTGGCCTCTTCATCGTGCGGAAACGGTACCCGACAAAACGTGCACCAATCAGAGCCTCTCTGCTGGGAAATGCCTTCATCATATTGATATCTCTATATGTTATCGTGGCCCCATTCACTTCATCGAAGGACGACGGAACAAATCTGGACTTCCTGCCTCCATACTACGTCGGTGGGCTGATTCTGTTGCTCTTGTGCGTTGGTTATTGGCTCATGATGTTCAAGGTGCTGCCGTTGGTGAGAGGCTACGAGCTCGAGAGACACACTGTTGAGCTGGAGGACGGGTTGACTATCAAAGAGTGGGTAAAGGTCTGGAAATAGAATATAATATAATGAATAATATAGTGCTTTCATGACTTCCCTAGAGACCTGGAAATGAAAATGCATACAAGACGTCGTCAATCCTCGTAATGCATATAGCGTCTTTAGACCAATTGACCCTTTGATCAAATTTGATCCCTAGACTTGATTTTTTGATTTGATCCATAGAATAGCAATATAGATTGATCTATAGAGCTCTCGTCAAAGGGAACAAGTGTTGTTCTCAAAGAAGTTTTACGTAAAAATAGACGATAGTACAACACTTTCGTGGAGAAATGATATCATATCTTTCCAATACTATCATGAATATGCCGCTGTGACTTCCTTAGAAACCAGGAAAATATAGAATATATATGATATTTAATTTTCCTGAGAAACGTGGAAAAAGAATAAATAATGTATATAAATGGGCAAAGGTCTGGAAATGAAGTATATAATGAATGTGACGCTATGACTTCCCAATCGGGGTAACGAAGCGGACAACGAACAGCAGCTCGGCAAACAAGATGAAAAACTTTCTCGAGAACGGTTCTGGTTCATTCATCTTGTAGATGAGATAGTAAACAAAGATGACCAAGGGAGAAGAACAAGCCAATAAAAAAGCCAAGCATGTCAACATCATTTACGACGGTGATCCAAACTCTGAGTCGTTAGAAGCCCCTTTCATAAAGTTGTTTGCTGCTCCAACTACAAATGGGCTGAAAGTTGTAATCCTGTTGGAGTTGCTAGGTATTGACTACATATACCGTCCTCTGAACATCAAGGAGGAGTCAAAGAGCGACTGGTTCCTGAAGCTGAATCCAAACGGTAAGATCCCGACGCTACTTGATGTTGATTCAAACGGTTCACAGCTGTCACTGGCAGAATCTGGTGCTATCTTGTTGTACTTGGCCTCGAAATATGACAGTAAACACCGATTCTCCTATGCTTCCGATACTCCAGAGCACTGGAAAGAGGTTGAGTTTGTCTTGTTCCACGCTTCAGGCCTCAACCCGGAGCAGAAGTACTATAACGTCACAAAGAGCGTCGAGCCTGAAAACCATGAAGCAATTGAGAGATACAGACAAGGTATCATCAAATCATACCAGCTTCTGGAAGATACTCTCGATGGTAATGATTGGTTAGTTGGTGATCACATTTCGACTGCTGATATCATTGCTTATCCACACGCAAATGTCTTGAAAGACTCCGGTATTGATACATCCGATTGGCCAAATGTTGAGAGATGGTTGGAGAGAGTTGGCCAATTGGATGGCGTTAAGGCTGCTTATGCTAAGTAATATACATTATCTTAACTAATTAATGTTTCTCGAGCAGTCATTCCCCTTGTACAAGGATGAGACATCCCACAGGTCACAGTCAACACAAATAACTTTCAGTGAACGATTAGTAGGATTAATTACAGCCAAAACATGAAGTAACCACATACTACAAAAAGTGGATAAAAAAGAAGATAGAATTAAGTGTGGTATAGAAGGTTATCCACACCAAACAAGTAAAAAACCACTATGAACGCACCGTCAAGGGCGCAAGGGAAGCGGGTATTCAACTTACAACAAAGCTGGAATCAAAGCAGCAAGGGCCAATGGAGCGTAAGCAGCGGCACCGTTGGTTGCATCGACAGTGGCAACAGCAGTGGTAGAAGCAGCAGCAGAGGACTCAGCAGCAGAAGACTTAGCAGCGGACGAAGTGGCAGCAGCAGAAGACTCAGCAGCGGATGTAGTGGCAGCAGCAGAAGAGGACTCAGCAGCAGCAGAAGAGGAGGCAGCAGTGGTAGAAGCAGCACCGTCCTCCAAGATAGAGGCAAGACGGGAAGAGTACCATGGCAAGCCAGTGACGTAGGAGGTAACCTCAGCCATGTCGACGTTGGAGAACAAAGAAGTGTACCCGTCATCGGTGTAGGTCTGAGCCTGCTGGACAATGGACAAGAGCTCAGCTGGAGGAGAGTTACCAGCAGAGATCTGGCCAAGGTAGTCAGACAAGTTGCCCTTAATGTCGGCAAGGAGGGCCTCCAACTGGGAGGTTTTGTCTGCAGTGACAACGGTGGCAGCAGCGAGAGCGAGGATGATGTACTTCATTGTGAGCGAGTGGTTGATGCTGGAGAGAATACCAAGAGAAGCAGGAAAAGGGGGCAGAACCAGGGGTATATATACCTATTTTCCTGGAGTGAAGGACACACGGGCTCGAGGATTGGCGGGGTTGTAAGTGGGGAGAAAGATGGGTCTCGAAGCGTGTTTCCCGTATGGCTGCCGAAGGTTATATAGAGTTTGTAGATCCGAAAGCGGTTGTTTATTTATGGCGCATTATGTTTGTTTGTTGTTTATTTGTCGCTTAATTGTTGTTTGTCCGTTATTTATTTATGGTTTATTGTATTGTTTATTGTACTATTTATTGTAGTGTGTTCATCTATGGCTCATTGTATTATTCACTCTATGGGCCATTTCGCTCATTGTAGGGATGACTCCCCCGGATTCGTATATGACTGACTCTGTTGATGCAAAAGAACCAAACGCATGTTGCTACGGCACTTGCCGTTGCCCAATTGGGAAACCACCCGAAAAGATGAAAGCTTATGGACATCACGCCAAACGAGGGGAACGGCCCCCACATACAGCTGGTTCCCCTTCTGGCTGCCCCCACATATTAATAGGTTACCTTTTTGAGCTACCCCACATAGCATATTCCCTTTTGGGCTGAAATATGGGCTGAAAACGGATGTAAACAAAGCCTCCTGTTCGTAATTCCAAGGTTTTCACAGATCAGCCCTCGCTATACGGCTGTATTATATCGCGTACACCATATATGTCTCTTCACCCTATCAAAAAGCTTTTCATGCTTTACAGGAAAGGCAACACAAACTACAGGACTCGGGTGATCGGATCGTAGCAATACTTCCCAAAGTGTGCCTCTCCAGGCCCAATTGGGAAGCCTTTCGGGGAACTGCACAAAGCATGAGGGGTCTTCCCCGCGTACAATTCCGAGGTTGTAGCTCTAGTGGTGGGGGAGGTTAGCTCTGTGTTTTTATGTGGGCATCTCCGTCTGTCCAATGGGCCCACGGAAGACAATAGTGGGCAGAAGGCTTGTGAAGGCTTGTCAAGGCTTGTCTCCTTGGCCCCGAGACTTTATTGTTTATTATGGGCCTCCCTGGAAATACATGGCTAGCGCACAGTGTCAGCTAAACCTCTGTAATTTGGTGTAGAAAACTGAACGAATATAGGGAATGACATATTAAACTCCGTAAATGATTCCACCAGTCTGCAAAGCCCGAGCTCTCGGAAAGTTTCCTAGCGACATACACGAGCGTAACCGAGAAGGAAGGGATTATATAATACACAGAGTTTCTTCTGCTAAAGACCCATCCTTTCCCGGCTACAAAATGGTGAGTTTTATCTTATATCTGTATAGTTCTTTACAACAGAATGCCACGCTTTTGTGAACATTTAAGCTTAGTAGTACAGCTGCTATATATAATATTTAGTGCGGCTCGAGCCAGATGATTTTCATTTTCCCACTGTACAGGTGTTTTTTTTCATGATCAATATAATGTGTTTTTTTTTTTTAATTTTAAGCTTTTTTTTTTAATAATCGGAATGGCTCGGAATTTGTCGGGTGTCACGACATACTAAGGACCACTACACCAATAACGGACTTCTATGGCAGCATAAGCTAAGAGTTCAAAGCGTAACAATTGAGGATGATCTCCCACCTGGAAGAGCTGCTAGAGCCAAAATTGGCGGAATTTGAGCTGTTCAAGGAGCACATGGCCCACCCAGTATCAAGACGTATAACAACCATAGCAATAACCGGGTTAATAGCCATATGTTTGTACAAGCTGGTATTCCAAATTGGGGTTCTGTTTGGCTTCTTCTACAAGCTCATGGAGTCGCCTGTCCATTGTGCTCATCTGTATGTTGACGCAAACGTGTTGGTCAACGGCCAGCTGCACCTCAAGAAACCTATCACCTACCACATTGAGTTCTCGCCAGAGGAATACGACAAGAAGGAGCCGGATCTGGGCTCAACTCTCGGATTCCTGCGGAAAAAGTGCTACTTCCTCTTCAAGGACTCCAAACTGTACGAAGAGCTGTCAATTGAGTCATTCAGCATCGACGATGTGAAGATCTTCGCCAACGATAAGCTGCTGGTTGACGATGATGTCCCATTGTGTCTACAAGGAGTTGAGACAGGCCACAAGGTTAGGGTTGTCTATGAGCTGTAGTGTGATATACGCCGTACATTCAACACCCACTCATATGCAACCATGCAATCAAAACCACATATGACTCATGGCCTCAATGTATCACTGATCCACCTTGAACCAGGTTACATCCTTCATGACTTCTCACTGATCCATCTGGAACCAGGTCACGTCCTTCATCTCGTGCGGGTACGCACACTTGTTCTCCAGCCATATCCACAGCTTCATCAGCTTCTTTAGTTTGGAGTCCAGATCCGTGCTGATAATCGGATCGTCATCTTCGGGCGGCGGCGTAGTAGTCTGTATAAAGCTTGTGTCCACCAACATCTTTGACTCCTTTTGTAGGATGCACTTGTTTACCAAGTCTGCAATGTCTCTTCTCAGCTTCACCTGGAACAGCTCATTCAGCTGTGAAGGCAGCATCTCTTTGTTGGAGTATATCAACAGCGTCATTGTCATTTCCAGCTCCTCCATGAACTTGACATTCTTTATGGCTTTGTTCGTCAGCTTCTCTTGGGCAAACTTGATGACATCCATAATGAACCCCTCGTCGTTCCCCTCGTGGCCTCTGATCATCTCAATCAGATTCAGTAGCAGCAGTTTGAAGTACAGAAACTCATTCTGCTCCAGCAAGTCAGGATATAGCGTATTCAGCTTGTCAATGGCGTCCCCAATCTCACCCCTCAACAGCATATCCTTGATTTGGCGTCTTATGGATATGCTTTCCCACCCTATAAGCTGATCGTCTGGTTGGATCCCCAGCTCTTTACTGAGCTTCAGCACCGTCTCTTCGTACCCTTCGTGAATCAAATAGTCCAGCACTAGACTGTTAAGGACTGTTTTGTCCATCGGAGGAGACTGCAAGTACTGCTGATAGGTCATTTTGGTACCCTTTCCCAAGAGAGTGTGGATGTATGGGCCTTATCGTTGCTAACAGTGCCTTTGAGGACTATTCGCGAAGTGGTGTCCGGGTGTTTGTATTGATTGGGGCACGACTGATTGGGGACACACATATATAGCCACGCAATCTACACATACGGAGACATGGATATTCATAATATTAGATGCATGCAGTGTCATAGCAATGGAATCATAAGAGCGTTAGAGATTATAACATAACAGACGTGCCAGCGACATTCATAAGGGGATCACATCTTCATACCGTAATACTTATAGATCCCTCTTTCCAAGTCACCAAACACCTCATCGGCATTGAACAGGACGCCTTTGGACAAGCTGATTTTCCTATTGGCAAACTTCAAGAAATCCGGTTGTCTTAGGATCTTGAACAGTTTCTGACCAGTTTCGATATCGTATTCGACCAGCCCAATCTGTGATGAGTTATCCGGGTTCAGGATTGGATCCACTTTGTACAACCAGCCACGACGACCACCAGAGTCCAGGGACTTCCATAGCGTCTTTGGAGATCTATAGATCAGTTTTCCACCGATGGATTCGATGTCATTGATGATCTTCATCGTGAACTCAAAGGCGACTAGCGATTGGGAACAGTTCAAGAACTGTGGATTGTCAATGGTCCATCTCGTGATGTTGTTGTTGTATGAGAGGTCAAGGAAAGAGAGCTGTTGGTAGTACTCCGTTTTATCATGGGTCAGGAAGTCGATTATCTCCTGTTGGTTGAAGGCTGATCTCGCCAATGAGAGCGATTTGAGGTTGAGGAACTTCTTCTTGATGAGCATTAGGTTGTTGTACGAAATGGGCAGTCCACCGAGATTCAGATATTGGAAGTCACAGTCAAACATCTTGAGCAGGAAAGTCAGCTGGTTGTTCGACAGCAATGAGTTTGTTGACGAGTCGCATTGTAAGTTCAGCCAGACAAGCTGGTTGCAAGTGATTGCCGGGTGATTGATGAAGAAGGAGATGAGCTCCCTCGTGGTGAGCTGGATGCAGTATGCCAGTGACAGATGTGTCAATTGGGCACTTTTCGGTATCATATTCAGCCCTTTGGACGTGATCTGAGTGTGTGTCAGGTCCAGCTTTCGCAAGTTCGGCAAGTTTGACACAATCCTCTCCAGACACTCAGACGGCAAGTCCGTACAGTCGTGGAGCGACAAGTCCGTTATGTTGGCGATGGGTCTCCGTATCACCACTTTGTCGAAGTTTGTGGTGAATATCACACCAGAACAGCCACAGAAGTCGACAGCTCTGAGATGCTTCATCTCGTTGAACAAGAACTCCAGCAGATCTGTGTCCAGATCGTCCTTGATGTTCTCCGACGCCAGGAACTCTACCAGGTTGGGAGTGTTTTGTAGGCATTTCAGGATCGTTGTGGAGGTAACCATCTGGATCTCTTTGTTCATTCTGCCTGTTCGGCCAAGCCCGATGGAGGTGAACTCCTGGAAGTCTAGCACTTTGGTGTACCGGCCGAATTTGTTCTTCAATATCGAATTGAGGAAAATGTCAAAAGTGTGAGGCGTCTTGAAACAGCAGTACTTGTAAATCAGTTTGACAACGCACCGGTAGAAGACGTGGCAAACGGTCAGGTTGGACTTGATGAACATAGCAGTGTTTGTCGATAGAGAGGCGGTATTGTTCTGCATGATTTGGTGTAGCTGAAACTCGAGTATTTTGAATATGATCTCTGCTGGGAACTGCAGCGTTGGCAGCTCGTCGGTTGAGGAGTTCAAGTGGAGATACTTGAAGTCTGTTCCCGGTAGGCCTGGCGATATGCCTGGTGATGTAAGAGCGTCCATATATCTTATCGTTTTTGCTTATGTCTGTCCTTAATCTTGTATCTTTCTGCTGATATCCTTATGTTTATCCTTATTACTATGTGCTCGTCCTTATGCTTATATGCTTATGCTTATGCCCATGTGTATGCCTCCAGATGCTCTTGTTTATGTGTTGATGTTCACCCAAAAAATTTGTGATATGCGGCATCTGAGGCGCGGCGCCATACATTTAAAATGCAAAGAAAAATGTATACAGGAAATACATATAGACAAACACATATCGAAAACACATACAGGAGATACATGTATCGAAATACATGCATGGATTTATACATATTGAATTGTACATATACAATAGACTCAGGATCACACAACGAGATCAAAACAGGTTGAAAGACGACAGCTTGAGCATCGATCCAGCTTTACCACTCAGCAACTCCCACAGCTTCACCAGTTGTACGCTGTTGCCAACGCCAATGACAATCAGGTGCGCATAATATAGAAAAATCAATAGCGTTATGTTCAGAACCATCAACAACACGATCGAACGAATGAAAAGCGTGGAGTCCGAGAGTATTGTATGTACAAATTGTAATATCACCAATGTTGTAGATTTGTGTGTGTTGTTGTCCTTGGGCACACTGGCTGGTGCATTCCTCGTTGATGCCTGTATTCTCGATACTGAAGTGGCATGTGATGCCGGTGATGGTGCTGGACTTACAAGCTTCTCTTTACGCTTACGGAGGAAGGACATCTCCCATATATCGCATATCAATATCGATATGCTTGTCTTTTGGCGTGTATATCATATCGAAATATTGAAAAACGAGCGATAACCATATTGGATTTTCAATATCAACATAAACGTTTTCGCGGTGGTACGGGCACTACGCGGATAGACATAAAACATGAAACACTCTGTATCATTGTAACGGTTTCATAACTTCTTCGAACAACAGTTTCTTCAACTCGTCCATTTGCAAGCCTTCATTCTCATTGAAGTCCCAGAACTCTTCGTCTATAGGCTGTGAATCAGGCTCATCCTCTGGATCGTGGTATAGTGAAAGATATGGATGATTCAATGCCTCCTTGACAGAGATTCTCTTTGTTGGATTGAAAGTCAGCAGCTTTTCAAGTAGATCAATAGCCAATGGGTTCGTGTCCGATGGGAACAGTGTGCTAAATGCAACCTTCTTTCTAAATGGTAAGGAACGGATGTATTCTCTTGCCCTCTTGGATTTGATGTTGTAATAGTCCTCAATCATTGGTGTTCCTAGAACCTCCATGATCAGCCACAGCTGGTTGTGATAGTCCCTTCCGGGGAATAAAGGTTTGCCACTGAGCATCTCAGCCAATATACAGCCAACTGACCATACATCAATAGCTGTGGTGTACTCTTGGAAAGTTAACATAATCTCAGGGGCTCTGTACCATCTTGTTGCAACGTACTCTGTCATGAATCCAAAATTGTTCTCGGATGATGCCACTGATCTTGCCAATCCGAAATCACAAATCTTCAAGTCACAATTGGAATTGAGTAATAAATTGGATGGCTTCAAGTCTCTATGCAAGACATTAGCAGAATGCATGGCTTTCAGAGCTCGGAGAGTCTGGTAGATGAAGTATTGGCAATGGTCATCACTGAGTTTCTGTGATTTGATAACACGATGTAGATCAGTTTCCATGAGCTCCTGAATCAGGTAAACCTCATTGAAAGACTCATAGTTCAGCGGCTTCTGGATATCCAATATCGATATGATGTTCTCATGGTTATTGAAATGTTTTAGCAGCTTGAGCTCTCTCAGTGTACGGAGACAGAACATTGGTTTTTCAAATGGCAGAATCTTCTTGATAGCCACTTTTGTGTTTGAAGGTTTGTGGATAGCCGAGCACACTATACCGTATGCACCTTCGCCAACTATCTCGAGTATTTGATAATAATCCGAGACATTGAAGGAGATCTTTCTCTGATTGGACATGTTATATTGGTCTCTGTTATAGCCTCAGAGCTCAGCTACTAAGAAAGTATATCGGCTGAAGTGTATGTTTACGGGAATGTTTGCAAGGCAAAAAGTTTACTGCATTTTTGTTTCAGTGGGGAATTCAAAGAAAAAAAAAAAAAAAAAACTGGGGGCTGAGCATGGAGAGTTCGAACCTTCGGCGATGTATTATCAATCTCTTATATTGTACGATATTGAGGTCATACTCAGTCTTATGTAGTCTTGTTTGGTCAATATGTAGTCTCTTTATGATATATACATATCCATATTTATATACAGATGCAGTTCCTGCATTGACAGATGGTCATATCTAGTCCCAGTTATACACTACCAGTCATACTTGAAAGCCCTTCATTCACATCACAAAATCATAATCACTATAAAAATCGTAAAACTAAACACCAATTGTAGGGTAAACACTCTTCTCCAAATGACCAATCTCTGCCTCTTTGATCATTCTCTGTAACTGCTTTTGGATAGCATTGACAACTTTCTTATGTCTAGCCAATGGGTCCTCTTCTTTGATGGTGACAGAGTCCATTTTCTTGACCAGATTGGCAATATCTTCATCCTCATACTCACTTTCACTCTCTTCATAGCCATCATCAAACTCGTCGTTATCATCATCATCAGAAGACGAAGACAGCACTTCACGAGCAGCACTCTTCTGGTTGATTCCAACGTTATAACGACGGTATGCATCCTGAGTTGTGGAGTCAAGTCTATTAGCAATCTGTGGATATGAAAAGTTGCCGTTGTTTGAAAGAGATGGGTATAATGGCACGGAAGAGTTGGATAAAGTTGGTAATGGGTTGTGTGGTACGTGCTGCTGTTGTTGCACTGGGCTGTACTGGTCCAAAGATGCAGATAGCTGAGAGAAGAAAGTGTTTGTGTCGTAGAGTTCCTGGTTACTCTTGAAGAACTTGTTTGAGCCTGTTGATAGAGGTGGTAGGGAGAGGTCAGGGTTCAAATTGAACTCCAGAGAGTTCAGTTTTGAAGCCATCTCGTTGTTATAGCGAGGTGCAATCTTGGACTTCTTAACATCATCAAGGAACTGTGAAACCATCTCCGGCTTACGCTTTCTCGAGTCGTTGTAGCCGTCGTATTCTAACGATAACAGCACATCAAAGCTCGTCTGTGGGTTCGAGTTCAAGTCAAACATCCCGTTAGTAGAGGTTGTGTAATGGCTCTGTCCATAGTTCTGGATGTAGTTGGACTGTGTAGACTTCTGAGCAGCTTTTGTGGCAGGGTCTGCGTGGGTCTTGATGTGTTTCTTCAGGTCCTGCGGTCTCTTGAACTTCTTAGTACAGAGATCGCACACAAATGGCTTCAAAGGGATATGGACCCTGATATGGGACGTGATGTGGTCTCTTTTGATGGTCTGAACATTGCACCCTTCCCAGCCACAGTTCAGGTTCAAGTTGCGATTCGATTTACGCCCAACGTGCTCGTCGCACATGTGGTTATAGAGCAGCTCCGCATTCTCAAACAGGTCCTTACAATCCCCCCATTTACAGGCCACAGGGCCGTTATGGTCGTCCTGCTTGTTCTTTCTCAGATATTTGAGCTTTCTTGGCGGCTCCAGAGGCAACGGCAGAGTCGAAGAGACGTCAGGAATCATAACCTTTGGTTGCGGAATCGTTGTGTAGCCAGGAAGCGAGGTGTCCAGCAGAGAGCCTAACGACGGGATGGAGTAGCTGAGACTCTGGGACTGGGAGCTGATTGCCGGGTAAAGAGACGAGCCCTGGGAGACGACGGTCTCGGCTGGAACGCTTTGGGCAGAGGTCTTCGGCGGGGAGTCAACAGACGAGACAGATGTGTACGACTGTGGAGACTGGGACTGAGAGTTTGGCGAGTTTGAGTCGTTGGAGGAGTCCGTGGCCTTGGACTCGTGGCGTGGGATCTGGGGCAGCTGGTATTCAGTCTTAAGCGGAGGAGGCAGGTTGTACTGTTCTTTGAACATCTCTTTGTTGTGGTTTTGGAGACGTGTGGAACTGTTTTGCGGAGAGCAGTGGGAAAAATGTGGGAAATACGTCCTTTTAATGGCAAATTTGGTGCCAAGATTTGTTGTTTTACCGCTCTCGGGACTTTTTCTCGCGGGACTTGGGACTAGGCGTTGTGGGACTCGCGGGGGTTTGACACAATCTAGATAAAGGAGCCCACTGCCTCCACTAAAAAAACTCTCTCTGGACACATAAAACACCGGGAACTCATTTATATCGTTACTAGACTTAATATTTAAAATAATATCCCATATCAATACCAGCAGCCTCCCACCGCAATCTTCCGTTCGCTTGGCTAAGCGGGGAGACCCACATGGAACACTAAAAATTCTTGGCTCGGGACTAGGCCACGTTGACGGTCTAGAAAACACAAAGCTTATTATTACACTGCGCCTCGGACTTCCCGATATCGTATATGTGAGCCTCTCCAATAAACAATGTCCGTTTATTACTGGTGAGTTAACTTGTAGATCATCAGCTCGTACACTTTCAAGAGCTTCTCGTCTTGTAGGCGGTTCGTCACCGGGTTGTTCTCCATCTTCACCCTTGTGACTTTGCCAAATTGCATGAAGAACTTGACCAAGTCTGCAAAGAGACAATCAATGTTGTTATCACCAAGATCGAAACTTCTCAAATGGGGGAATTTTGACCATAATAGATCCAAATCTTTGTATTCTAGTTGACATGACCTCAGAACAATCTCTTGGAGATATGGGGAAATCACAAAATCGTCACGCTTCAAAGCAATCATCCCATCGGTTTGGTGCATGCAGAGACTCAATAACTCGGGAAACTTGCCAATGATTCTAGTGGCACCTGATATAGAGAGCACTCTCAACTGTTTTAGTTTGGTTTCCAGCTTCATTGTGCCAAGTTTATCGTTACCAGCAAGCAGAAGTTTCTTCATCTTGTGTAAACTCTTCGGGATATCAACCTTGATAAGGTTGTTTTGCTCAAGATTCAACACTCTTAGCTCCTCAACGTTTAAGTTCTTAATCTCTGTTATTGTATTACCAGCCAAGTTCAAATCCTGCATATTTGCAAGGTTCAAGTGGGTAAAATCGACAACACCTTCAATTTTGTTATAAGACAAATCCAATTTGAGTAGTGACGGCAAAGACACAATCTCTTCAATTTTGCAATGAGACAAATGCAAATACCTCAAGTTCTCTAATGACTTGAACAAGTTCAAATTGGTGATACCATTATGACTCAAATCTAGTTCCTTCATATTCTGATACTTATCAAAGTTCAAGAATTGATCGGTGATTGAGTTATTGGCCAGTAATGCAGATTGTAATAAACCAGATAGCCCTTCCAGACTGGTCAATGAGTTATCGCTCAAGTTGACATCTTTGAGATTTGGTATGAACTCCTCGAGACTCTTCACTGTCAGCAAGTTCTTACCACTTATATCAACTTTGGTGACTTTATCCCAATTAGCACGGGTTTTCAACACGTCTTGTAGAGCAGCAATCAACGCTTTCCTAGATTCAGAAAAGGATAAGTCTAATCGAGAAACATTTGTGACGTGTCTCTGATCAATAGTGGTTGAGTTCACTGTAGAGTCTTCATCAAACACCAGTTGAGACCCATACCCACCACGATTTGAAACATTTGGATAGACCCACTTTGCTTGTTTAGAGTCATATATCATACCTTCATCCACCGGTGTGATCAAGTGTATCTCTTGGAGCTCCGTCTTGAGCTGTGGCTTCTTCATCTGTGGTGCTTCAAATGACTTGATCAACTTGGGGCGAGCCATCGGCGAGTCCAGATACTCAGTTCTGTAGGATGTGATCTTTTCAGTTCCCACCGAGGGTATATCCTCTGAAATGATCCTGAAACTATTGGAGTCCTGGAAGCTATATGCGGTGTTGTTCATGTCTTCATAACCTTCCATGTTGTCCTCTTCCTTATCCTCCAAACTTGTAAAGTTACCGTACAGCTCCTCGTTATCGATGTTATAGCTCTTCTTCATCTGTTCCCAGGTGGAGTCAGCAGCATCATCCTCGCCTTGAGAAGAGCCTCGAGCCGTGGTACCACTGATGAAACTCTTCACTAAATGTGGTCTTGGGAGCGAAGATGCTGACTGCTTCTTCCTCTTCTTCTGCTCCTCAACTTCAAGCTTGACTTTCAACCATTCCGGCATCGTCGTATCTTGCGAGTCCCTATTATAAACTACCGTGTCATCACCAAAGTCAGGCTGCTGAATAGACCTGTCGGTCATGGACATTTGGTTCTCCTTATCGAAGTCTATGTTAACAACCAAGGACGGTCTGAGGAAATGGTTCTTGATCGAGCCAGCAGAGTGTTTGCGGTCTGTGTTGTTCAAGGAGAGCTCGCCTAGTGTCTGGCGAACATCCTTAGTCTCTGGACTCATTGTTGTCTCCTGTTTGTGAGATGTGCTGACGGAAAGCTCAACACAAAGACTGTTTGTTTACTTTTCAGCTGTTTGTTTACACACAAAAGGGTGCGGGTGCGGGCCTGACTTCCGAGGTTTCCCCACGTGACTGCATCTCAATATACGAGGGTGTGGACATACCAATTCCTCCCCGGGCGAGGCAGACGCCACAGCCCAAAAAAGAGGCAGCATTTTGCTGTGGAGTAAGATTTCATGTCTTATTTATAGGGGCTTTTGAATACACAGAAGCACTATCACACACGAACATGTCCTATAACACCACTTTCTACTGGTAAGTCTCACTGCTGCTTTCTCCGCGGGATAGGCACCGTGAAGGGTGGCAATTGCCCCGAGCCATGTCGCTTACCCAATTGCTCTTGAAATAATGGCGGCTACTTTTGACTCTAATAAATGGCACAGCACTAACAGCTCGACAGGCCAGCCGGTCCTGAAGACGTTATCGTCACTGGTACATTCGACAACTGGACGAAGTCTTTGCCGCTGGTGAAGACCTCCAAAGGCGACTTTGAGATTACCCTGCCGCTGAAACCAGAGCACTCTGGCGATGACAAAATCCTGTTCAAGTTCGTTGTTGATGGCGAATGGGTCACTAGCAAGGACTATGAGACTGATAACGACGGTGGTGTTGTCAACAACGTTATCTACTACTCCAAATTGACCTCCGTTGAAGAGGCAGGCTCTAAGATCCCAGAGGCTGGTGGTCTTGTCGCTGCCACTGGCACCACTGATAAGGAAAACTTGAGCACTACTGTTATGCCATCTGAAGAGGGTAAACAGGTCACCTCTGGTGAGCCAGGTGTCTTTGTCCCAAGCAACCCATCTGAGATTAAGGAGTTCTCCGAGGTGCGTGACGTTGATGCTAAGGCTCTCAATGAGAAGATCAAGGCTGAGGAGGCTGCTGAGGCTGCTGAGGCTTCCAACGGTCTCTCTGCTACTGTCTTGCCATCCGCTGAAGGCCAACAGGACACCTCAGCTACTGGCGAACCGGGTGTTGTCATTCCTGCTAATGCTTCCGAGATCAAGGAGTTCTCTGAGATCAGCGACGTTAACGCTAAGGACTTGAACGAGAAGATCAAGGCTGAAGAGGCTGCCACCGATGTCAAGACCAAGACTATCAAAGTCAAGAAGACCATCAAGAAGAACAAAATCACAGGCGAGGAGATTGTCATTTCCACCGAGCCTGTCGAGGATGAGCCAAAGACCTTGGATCCATCCAAGACTGACGGCGAAGCTCCTGCTCCAACTGCTGCTGCTCCAGTTGAAGAGTCTAAGAAAACTACTACTGCTACCACCGCTAAACCAGCCACCAAGACGGCGAAGAAGGTTGTCGCTGCCCCAGCCAAAGAGGAGAAAAAGTCAAAGGGTGGTTTCCTCTCCAAGCTGAAGAAAATCCTGAACTGAGCTTTCTCTTCATTCAGTCCTCCTCCTTTTCATCCCCCTTCATTTCACCATTGAACCACCCACCTAATTTGGATACGATCCTTCTCATATCTCAATTGTGTATTACTCTTATTGTCTACGGTGTATGTTTTTGCAATATACAGCCTAATTAATAGTTGGAGATTCTCTCTGTAAACACCCCGTTCAAAGCCGTGGGTGTTGCTTCCATGCAGCAACTGACACCCCGCGGTTCTTCACTGTGGTATGCGCACATATACGTATTGTGCTTTTTTAATGTAATTCCGATATAGTGAACACGATATAGCATTTTCAATATCGATAATCATGTATTGATTACTGTATATTGACTACTATATATTGTAAGTGCTATATATCGAAGAACACATATCGACAACGGCATTATGTACTGTAAATTCTATATATCGAAGCGCACAGCCGAATCCGACTGCGTCGGCTGTTGCATTTCCAATATATGGGCTAAATTTAAAAAAAAAAAAAAAAAAAAAAAACTGATCTGTTTACTTTTGGAAAAAATCCAGTACATCCAACCACCAAGTTGCTCTTCCACCGTTCTCTGTCTCTATCTCTCTCTCTCTCTCGCTCTCTCTGAGTCTCAGAAGCTGAAGTCTTTTGTCTCTCCTTCACAACGGGAAGATCCACGGAGCTCGCAGCAGTCTCTCTCTTCTCCCATATTAATAACTCCGCTGGCTGCCAAAGGCATTCAAGTCTGACACACAACGGCCGCCCATCCTGTACCTTCTCTCCCGCTTCTTTTCCAGAAAAGAGTCTTGCCCCCTCAATTTCTAGACCATGGTATCTCTCCAAGTGCTAGCTCTGGGCCTCACGGCCCTAGTTTCGCCAGTTATGGCTACTCAGGCCATGTGTTCTTCTCAAAATACCGGTTCCGGTCTCACAACATCAGACTACATGTCCAACGGTCTGTGCTCAAATACATGCAGCTCAGGGGGCTACGCCCTAGCTATTGTGCTTGGTAAGAACTGCTGGTGCTCAAATGTCGCTCCAGGTTCAACAGTTGACGTTTCTGAATGCTCCGATGATTGTCCCGGTTATCCGAGTGAACAGTGTGGTAACGAGGATGACACTCTATACGGCTATATTGAGCTTTCTGAGCCCTCCTCTACCGCTGGTGGAAGCTCGTCTCAAAAGGCATCAACGTCATCTTCCTCTACTTCATCATCATCTTCTTCATTTTCCTCTTCTACGAGTACCTCTTCCACCTCAACATCAACTACCCAGTCTGGAACCACAACCCAATCAACTGAAACCACTTCACAGTCAACATCTGCTGCTGACACTGAATCCTCAGGCTCTTCATCTTCTGCACCTACATCGTCAACACCTACGACATCCAAGTCTTCCTCTACAACCAAAACGTCTTCCAAGTCCTCTTCAGCTGCACCAATAACGTCGATAGTCTACTCTATTATGACGATAACGGGCTCTGCACAGACCCAACTCACAACTACACAAGTCGTGTCCACCATCATAAGTGTCCCAACACAGACATCAGACTCTAGTTCCCAGGACACAACCAACAAGTCTTCAAAGGGTTTTTTCGATTCACCTGGTAAGGTTGCAGGGACTTTTGTTGCAGTTGGTATAGTTGTAATTGCAATCATCTGTGGGTTACTGTGGTTCTTCTGCTTCCGCCATAAAACAGATGATGACAACGATGAGGAATCTGCCCACTCCAGTAATCATGATGAAAAGATCAACGATGTTCCTATCCCATTGGGACCAGGTGAAGATTTCCTAGCTGATGACGATTTCGTTGAGGTTGATCAAAGATTAGACCCCAGACAGATGTTCATGAACTGGGAGAATGGAAGTAGGAAGAGTTTAGCTGATGAGATGGATTACTCAAGAAGGGTACTGAGAGTGACTAACGCTGATGAATGACCCTTCCCTCTTCCCCTGTTCAGTTCAATCACCCCATCTATTTAATATCACATAGTTATCATTCGTAATGTCTTTCTCTTATTTATTAAACGTCATCTGTACTCTAACACCTAGTTCGAGACGAGAATCAACTGAGTCCATATATTGTACATTATCTCTCTGTACATTATTCCGTGACAACATTAACGCCTAGCCCAAGATGAGGATCGATTGGGACTCTATATTGTATGTACATCATCTCATTCCTATGTACATTATCTCTATGTACACTATCATCTTTATGTACACTATCATCCATATGTACGTATCTCTATGTACATCTCCCCAAAATGTAAATCATTACCACGTAAAATGCAATCAATGCTTCCTCTTTACACACGCTGCTCGACAGCCTCAACAGGCTCCTGGGCTCTCAGCTTCGCAAACTCGAGTCTCGCTCTCTGTCTCAGGTCCTCAAGCAGGGCCTTTGGAGTCTGTAATGCCACTCTATCCATAACGTCGTGCTCAACAAGTTCAGGATTCCAATGGCTGAGATCGCCTTTTCTCCACTCGTCTTCCCAGTGGATCTTGGTCTTGCTTTGGACATAGTCGATCGTCGTGGCAAGGTCTGAGACCGCCTCCTGTGTGTAGACTGGTCTGAATTGAGCAGAGTACCAGATATTGCCGTCTTTGTTTCTCGGTCTGAACTTCATCGCAACATCTTTGAGACTCAAGTCTCTCATTGATCTGAGTCTCACCAGGGTCTCATAGGCCTCCACGGCAGACTCGTAGGACTCAAAGTCCGCCACCGCCATTACACGCCAGATGTCTCTTCTCAGCGAAGGCTTGCGATTTTGCCAGTTAGGTCTTTGGAACTGAACATTGATCTGGTAGTCTGTGAAAGTCGGTAGCTGGGAGTAGAGGACCTGGCCGGACTCGATGTTCCTGAAGAGAAACACCTGGGGACCGTAGTTGTTCTTGGCGAGCCATTTGGCCGGTCTGAAACGGTTGGACATCTTTGTGTGGTTTGGTGTAGTGGAAAGGGAAGTATATAAGTGAGGTCTTGTCTTGATGAATTTTTCAGACTGGCCTCGGGGAGGAAAACGGCATACTGGCGCGCCGGTACGCTTTATGCAGTCACGTGCGCTCATGGTGCCGGATCACGTGAATGTGCCCCCTATTTTTCTTTTTCCCGTTTTTTTTTTTTCTTTTTTAAATTATTGAGTCTCGCCACACCGCGCTGATAAAAGTATATAAACAAAGCATCTCTTAGCACTTTAACACCTCCAAAAGATCAAGTCCTCCAATTTTCCCCCATCATCCCCACAAGAGATGAACTCGTCGCTCCCGGAGTACAAGCTCCACGTCAAGCCGGCACTGGTTGAGGGAATCCCAGACAATGTGCTTGCGCTCATCTCTCCAGTTGTTGCATATTGGGCATACTCAGGCTTCTTTGCGCTGATTGATTACTTCGAGCTTGCGGAGAAGTACAGGATCCACCCGCCAGAGGAGGTTGCCTCAAGAAACAAGGCCACGAGATTTGATGTTTTCAAGGACGTTATTCTCCAGCACGTGATCCAGACCATTGTTGGGTATGCTGTGACGTTGATTGAGCCTGAGCAGATGGTTGGTGACGAGGAGTATCGCATCATGAAGTCGTATCTGTCGTTTCCTCTGCTGCCGTTGTCGTACCACAGATTCTGGTTCTATTACGGCTCCTCGATGGTGAGAATCTTTGTTGCGTTCGGAATCATCGACTCATGGCAGTACTGGCTCCACAGAATCATGCACATGAACAAGTATCTGTACAGACGGTTCCACTCGAGACACCACAGACTTTACGTTCCATATGCGTTCGGTGCTTTGTACAACGACCCCGTTGAAGGGTTTTTGCTGGACACACTGGGCACAGGTATCGCTGCTATGGCGACATTCCTCTCACCGAGAGAGCAGCTGATCTTGTACACATTCTCGACGTTGAAGACCGTTGACGACCATTGCGGATATGCTCTTCCGTACGACCCGTTCCAGCAACTGTTCCCAAACAACTCCATCTACCACGATATCCACCACCAGCAGTTTGGCATAAAGACCAACTTCTCCCAGCCCTTCTTCACCATCTGGGACTGGGCCTTCAACACAACGTATCACGAGCTGGACAACTACAAACAGGCCCAGAAGAAGATCACCATCGAGAAGTACAAGCAGTTCCTGCACGACAGAGAGCTGGCCAAGAAGAAGAAGAAGGACCTATTGTACAATACCGAAACAACTGCCCAAACATCTGGCTCTGCACGGAAGCTGGAGTAATGTAATATCAACGTGAAACGAAACTCTATGACACTCTTCATTTTTATCATGCTCATCATGTTCACCCTAATACGGCCGTCTAATATACGCTAATAGGCCTCACAAATATGTAGAATGTACTGACACTTATCTCTCATGTTGATCATGCTCATAATCATCTGCAGAACGACATGCTGTGATGGCAATGTTCCTCGAGCTTATCGAGAAGTCAAAGACAACATCAACAGACGGACTGAACTCATGCAGATAGTCAACACGGTCCTGGAGAACAATTTGTTCCAGCAGCTTCGAAACCGGACCTTTCATGGTCCTCCATTGGCCGTAGTCCCCATGGCCGTCTTGCTCAAACTTAAGCTTAACCTCGTCTTCGCTCAGGGCATCCAGGTCCTGTTCTGAGCACTCACCAAACTTCAGATCACCAGCATCAACGGTCAACAGGCTGGTGACCTTATGAGTGCAGCACCCGACAAAGCAGCATCCAATGAGCTCCAGGAACTCCAGGTCATTACGCTTGAAGAGCCTGGAAACCTCGCCAGACAAGTCTCCACACACATCCAGACCCACAACCAGGCCCTTAGGCCGCGATATGTTGTCCCTTTGTCTCGATAGGACAAATCTTTGGACTTGTTCGCCGTAGATCTCGTCCAAGTCCGATATATATATCAAGTCCGAAACCCCCACTAAAGCATCGCCCCTCTTAGCGCTCTTAACACGGCGGCTATCCCTCTCAACACATATAACAGGGACACCTCTCATGACAATACTTCTGGCGAGGTACGAGCCTCCAGATCCAACGTCAACGACGAACTCAGCACCTTTCAGCGTGCGCAGGTGGCCAATCAGCTGCGATATCTCGTGGGCTTTGCGTGGTGATACTATGGCGGGAACAGGCGGGTACAAAGGGATCGTCAGGCTGTGCTTGTCTACTGCTGGAAACTGTGACACGTGTCCGGTAGTGAGGTATTTGTGGTAGATCTCCAGCAAATTGTCCATGTTTTGTGGCGTTGTGTGTGCAAGAAGTCCTGAAGCGTGATGTTGTAACTAGCTGGAAGTCTTGAATGATGTTATGTGGGTAACTAGCGAAAAGTCTTGAAGAAGTCTTGAAGCGTGACGTTATTGTGGTAACTAGCAAGAAGTCTTGATGTGATTGTAGGTATCAAGTAATTGAAGCGTGGAGTTACGTGTGGTTGTTATGTCGGTAACTACCATTAAGTTTTGAAGGGTGATGTAATAGATGGAATGCTACGCAAAGTTCTAAATCAGTTTTCTTGAATATCATAAACACCGTTACTCAGTGTCAGTGGCTCACACCAGTGGGAACCACACACCGCTGCGTCATGGGGGTTTTTCTTCCTTTGTGTGTGTGTTTGTTGTGTACTCTTTTGTGTGGTCGTGTATGCGCTCAGACGGCCTCCTTCAAAGCCTGGTTCAACTTGGCAATCTTGGAGGCAATGGACAAGTCGACGGTTCTGTCGCCAACCTCGACGATCAGACCACCCTGGATGTCTGGGTTGACCTTGTTGGTGAGTCTGAGAGACTTACCGGAGCCAACGAACTGGGACTTGCCGACGGCGGCCTCAATCTTCTTCAAGATCTTGGAGTCCAATGGGGCGGTAGAGGTGACAACGGCCTCAACAACACCGTTGTGGGCATCGGTGAGGATCTTGAACTGGGAGATGACGGATGGGAGCAGGTCGAGTCTGTTGTTCTCAGCCAACACCTTGAGCAAGTTGGAGACAGAGGAGTCGATGGATGGAACCTGGGAGGACAAAGTCTCAGCAACAGTGGCTCTGTCCTGGGCAGACAATGCTGGGTTCTCGAGGAAGGATCCCACTTTGGCGTCAGAGGTGAGCTTCTTCAAGGCCTCAAGGGACTTGGAAGCTGAGTCAACAGAAGAGGCCTTGGCGGCAGCGGTGTAGAGAGCGGTAGCGTAGGTACCGTCAAGGCCGAAGAGCTGGACCGGTGGCTTCACGGAAGCGGCAGAGGCCAAAGTACGCTTGAAAATGAGTCTGGCAGACATTATTGTGGGGGTAATTGATCTTCCTTTGGTGCACGGAGGGGAGCTGAAGGGGTTGATACGGTGATTCCAGAGGGTGTTCTTTTCCCTTTTTCCAACCGCGCGCTTTGCGACGATTTGATTGGGAGTTTTGTGCGAAAAAAAGTGAAAAGTGGGATAAATGGCTGGAAACGGCAGTTGCTGTTTTTGGCGGAGAAAAACAATGATAAATAGCCTTAAATGGAAATTACCGCATACGGCGTTCGCGAACAACATCACCAAAGAAGTGGGAGAAAAAAACCATGGCTGTCCAACAGCCTGCATCAACGTATTCTCATTCGTTGGACAAGCAGTACATTCACGATGCTCAGGACCCTCCTTCCACGCTCAGGGGCCGTACACTGGGCACAGAGGGTACCGCTCTTCTCAAGACGCTCGTTGGCGACGAGCCCGGCGGAGGATTCTTCAAGACTCGTCTCAAGATCAAACCTGCTCACGATACCTCCACGTGACTCCGACCTCACGGCGTTGGAGAAGCAGGACGAGATCATCAAGCGTCGTCGCAAACTCGCCAAGACTGTGACGGAGATCAAGAAGTTCAAGCCACGTTCTCCAGGTCAAAGATGGTACAGAGCGCCAATCTACACACATCTCTGGAAGGGCACCCCTTACAAGCCGTTGACCGCTGCTTTGAGAGCCACTGGTGGCCGTAACAACACAGGTCACATCACGGTAAGATTCAGAGGTGGTGGCCACAAGCGTCGTGCTCGTCTTGTCGACTTCCACAGACTCGACAGTGGCAAACAACGCGTTTTGCGTATCGAGTACGACCCAACAAGAACTGCTCACATCGCGCTTGTCAAGAACGTTGAGACCAAGAAGATCTCATATGTCCTCGCATGTGACGGTCTGAGAGCTGGTGATGTCATTGAGTCGTACAGAAAGGGTATTCCACAGGACTTGATGGAGGAGATGGGTGGTAGAATTGACCCTGCTATTCTCAGTGCCAGAACCAACCAGAAGGGTAACTGTTTGCCCCTGAGAATGATCCCAATCGGTGCTGTTATCCACGCCATTGGTGTCACCCGTGACGGTCCTGCCAAGTTCTGCAGAAGTGCTGGTACCTACGGTCGTTTGATGCAGAAACTCACCGACAAAAACAGAGCTATCGTCAAATTGCAGAGTGGTGAGCACCGTTTCGTCCATCTGGATGCATGTGCCACGCTGGGAATTGTCTCGAACATTGATCACCAACACGCCAAGTGGGGTAAGGCTGGTCGTGCACGTTACAGAGGCTTCAGACCTTCTGTCCGTGGTGTTGCTATGAACAAATGTGACCATCCGCACGGTGGTGGTCGTGGTAAGTCCAAATCCAACAAGTTGTCGATGTCCCCATGGGGTGTCCTGGCTAAGGGTTATAAGACGAGAAGGGGCAAGCACCAGAACAACCTGAAGGTCAGAGACAGACCAAGAGGTAAGGCTGGTAGAAGCATCAGAGGTTGATTGTAAATACGCATTGTACATATCCATAATGAGAATCGCTGTAGTTCTATATACTCGATAGTATCAGAGACTGATTTTTAGGCAATGTGCTGAAGCCATCCAATTGTTACCCATTGTGCTTATCCATAACGTACAATAACGAAGCCATACATCTGTAGACTATATTACACCAGAGGCTGATCCTTACGCACTGCGCAAGCCATAATGTACAATAATGAAGTCATACCATTGTAGCCTATATATCCAAATCAATAGCATCCGGGTTCTGTGCCTGCTCTTCACTAGCGTTGATGGAGCTAACCTTCGGCCCGTCAGTCGACTTGACGAAGCCCAGGGATTCAGTATTGAAGTCTGTGGAGAACTCGTCATTGGCTTTCCTCTTCCAGCGTAACATGTCTTTGAAAGTATCTTTATCACCGTTCTCAACTTCAAACTCAGACCACCAGTCCCAGAGCTGTTGGGACTTTGCTGGTGATTGTAGCATTGCTCCGTGTTGTAGAATAGCACGAACCCTTGTGAACTCATGGAGCTGTTTCTCGGTCTCTGCGAACTTGATGATGAATGGAAGAGACTTCGATGGTGGTAAGCTCTCCAATGCATTTGTGTAGATCGGTCTCGTCGATGTAAGACCGAAATGTGTTGATGTCTTGTGTAGTAAGATCTCAAACACTTCTGGCTTGGACTTATCATCAATGGAGTCTATAGCTTTCTCCAAGATTTTGATGCTTCTTTGGATGGAGCCCTGGTCTTCCTCCAGCTTAGAGTACAGGATGTAGATGGTCTTGCTTAGCTCAGAGGGACAGCCTTCCAGGGCATGGTCAAATAGGTCTCTCAGCCTCTCAAGCTTGAGATCACGTTTCATAGCTTTGGTTAGGTAGATGTTCCACAGTTCAAAGACAACAGGGTACTTGAAAATGGCAACACCTCTTTCATAAATCTTGAATGCCTCTTCAAACCTGTGATTCTCTTCCAGGAAGTTAGCGTAATTGACCACTGTTAATGGAGTTGCAATCTTCAGCTCAAAGACGGTATCATAGATCTTACACGTTTTGTCAACATCCCCAGAACTCTCAACCAAGTCCAAGTAGAAGCTCCAAAGCTTGATGCTCTTGTGTACTCTTTCCTGTACGGTTCTCGATCCGTCATGGTAGTCAACAGTCTTGTCTCTCGACCTTGTAGCGATCTCCATGACTTTCAAGGCCATCTCTATATCATCTTGTCTCAACTCCAATTCGGACCAATGGACCCACACGTTAACGAGCTCTCCAACGTCATTATACGGCACTTTAACAGCTTTGTCCAGGATGGTCCGAGCCGTTTGCAAATCGCCATTGTCTTCATAAACTTGAGAATACTTGATCCATAATGATGATAGACCTTCGGAAGCACTATGCGGATCAATAGTTGTGATGGCCTGAACGTATGTCTGCAACACTTTCGAGAGATCCTCATACAGTGATGCTTTGTGGATCCAGTTCTCAACGTCATTGGGTGACTGACGTATCTTAACATCATCAACGAGAAATGGTCGTGTATCCATCAGTCTCTCAAACTTCTCTAAACGGAAATCCAGCTGTGGAGTTAGATGGGATGTGCTTTTGCCTTGGGATTCCAGTTCCGAGATTTGAGCCATCAGTTGTGTCACCAAAGACTCACTAAACTCTGTATATGAATCGTACACCATGGAGAAGTCTCTGATGGTTAAGACAGCCTTGAGACCTTCTTCAAAGACGAGTGTAGCTTTGGTGTAGTCCATTCGCTTGATAAAATATGTGGCAAGTTTGACGTAGAGTTTCCCCTGTTGATCTGGGAACTTGTATAAACCGTCTCTGATGAACTTCTCAACCAATGCGTCATGGCTAATGGTGGGATTCTTGGTATTCGTGAGGAGATTGAAGAACTCCAGCCATAGGTCAAGTGGTGATTTGCCCTGTTCTGAGATGAAAGTGTCGTCATTGATGATTCGGGCAAAGAGCTCCAGGCTCGTTTCAATGTCTTTGAATTGCATCAGTTTCTCCAGCCCTAATTCCAGCTGTTCAGGCGCAAATGTCAGATATCTCTTGTAGATCAAGGAACCGGTGACTCCGCCAACGTCATCTGCAAACCTGATAAACAATGGCCAAATCCAATAATGCTGAGTTAGCGGTAGAACCCTTAAGCACTCATTGAACTTGCGCCTTATCATTGTAACGTCTGTTTGTAACATCAAAAACTCGAGATATTTCACCCAAAGCAACGGCATCTTATGTAACAACTCCATCGCCTTCTCAAACTCTCTGTTAACTTTCTGGTACTCAAGTCTGTGTTCAACGACGTTCAGTCTCGTACACACATCAACATACAGCTCCAGATACATCATCCACAACTTGTAACTCCTTCTCAGTTGGTAGCAAGCACGTCTAAGAACAAACAACTTCCCGAGATCTGTGTCCTTATGCCAGTAGTACCGCAGCCATGAGGTTATGTCATTTGGGGATTTGAGCACTTGTAACTCGTACTGGATGTCTGAGTCTTCGATGAGCGAGGTGTCCAGTTTGGACAATGCCAGCTTATCGGTCGTCATGTTTGTATAGAGTCCACAGACTGGGGAAACCGATAGAGATGAAGCGTATGGCTTTTCTTTTCTGTTGTTATGTTGCCCCATCCAACTTATATATTACGTAATCAGTTCCCTTGTGTGTGTGTTTTCAATAAGTATATTCTATGTTGTGCTTTCTATATTGATAGATATATATGAAAACATCCATATGGAAACACTCATTTTGAAAATGTGTGATATCGTGTTTTCTATATTAATGTATATAGTGTTGTGTTCTCTATATTGAAAATGAAATTATACATACGTAGTCATGGACGATGTTCCCGCGGAAGCTCAACCACGATGATCCGAACAGAGGGAACAATCAATGCCACCACACTCAAAACTCGCTAATACCAACAATATATTTATCGCTTCGTAATCACCACACTTTTACTTGCCTTTCTCTCTTTAACCAGGACAAGCGCCCTATTATTCAGCCCAAGCGCCTTGATTGGAGACCAGTCAGGAAACTCCACTGGAAAAAAACTCGCGGAAGATCACCAACAATAGAGAACCAACTACTCCAAATCACATACCGCCACTCTCAAAAGACGAGTTACCCGTACGAAAAGATGTCCTTTGGAAACCCTTTCGCCTCCTCTGGCGACGGTATCCAAGGTCTTGGCTATTCAGGCTTTGAAGTATCATTGAACTACGTCAGCGGACTTCCTGATCCGAACATCGTTGCTAACTCCACCATCAAATTATGGTTCAAGTCGCTGTTGAAGAGGGATGAAACTACAAAAGAGAAAGCCCTTGCAGAGTTCGTTCAGTACATCTCTTCCGATAACATATCAGAGATCAAAGATGACCTCGTACTCATCACATGGGTCCAACTCTACCCAAAACTTTCCATCTCAGAGTCCAAGACCGTAAGGTCCCTTGCACATCAATTGCAAACGCAATTGATCAGTGTCCTACAGAAGAGCTACGTCAAGTATCTGAAGGATACCATCCCAGTGCTTCTCTCCGGTGTCTACGACCTTGACTCCTCAGTCTCCAACTCAACGGTCAAGAGCATCTCAAAGGCATTCGGTGGCGACCAAAATAAGATCAACAACTTGTGGATAATCTTCCAGAATGAAATTCTCAACTTTGCTGACCAATCAATCAACAAAGAAACAGTTGACTCTTTGTCCGATGATAGATTTGTTCCTCGTGATGAAGCCGAGTTGAAGTACCTTCGACTCATCAACGCTACAGTTTCGATGGTGTCACACTTGATCCAAGTTGGTTATAAACTCCACCCTGAGAAGCTCGATAACAATATTGATGCATACCACACTCTCTTCACCTATGAAAACCTTTGGCATTACCTACTTGTGAATACCAATGCCAATAACCAAAGAATTTACAAGACATTGCTCCAATTGATCAATGCCGTCGTGCATTTGAACACCAAACTGTTCACCGAGAAGGCTTGGAAACTCATGTCTAAACGTTTGTTGAAATCTCTTACATTTGTGAAGAAAGTGGATCCCAAATCGCCAAACTCTATGATGTACTCATCCATGATTGTTCCTATACTATCAACAATCAATAACTTGAATCAAAGAAACCCAGATTTCTTCCAATATGACAAGTCACATAAAGAGAGAATCATTGATTTCCTAAAAATCGGCTCATTGAACTCTGACCCAGCCTATTATACCAAGTTATCCCAATTCCTGACTACTGCAAACACGGTGTTTGATTCTGATGATTTTGAAACGTTGGAAAAGATCTTGCAAGAAGACTTCAAGACAGAGGTTTCAAAGAACTTGAAACTTAGAGCCGGTTCCCCATTCATCATCAACTCACTCGTTGCATACTTCGAAGTTTTGGCAAAATTTGATCGTTCTAATAGTTGCCCAGCAATTGTTGATGTCGTTGTTTCACAAATTCCCGATGGTCCACTTGCCTCTCAACTTGTTGATCCATTGTCCAAGTATGTTCCACAGTCAATCATCATTGACAAGTTGAATCAATGGGCTATTAAGGATGATGGGAACATTCTCATACTCTTATCAACTGCAATCCAAACGTCAACATCTCTTGAATCATTGTTATCCATCTCATTTGACGATTTGAGATCGCTTGCGGATGAAGATGAAGAAGGTCAAAGTTTCAGCAAACATCCAGCATTTAAAATCTTTGATACGGTTATAAAGAAAAACCTCATCGATTATACCTCTCAAGTTGAAGAGTTTCTTGATGAACTTCCATCTCTTATTACACCATTGATCGTTGAACAATCAATTGAGATATTGAAAGATTATTCCAAATCTGAATTTTACACAAAGGACTTACTTATTGACCTCTTTGACAGTTTCATCATCAAGCTAGATATCATTGGTTCTAAGAATCTGATTGTCACCGAATTGGACTCATTTGATCATAAAGATGAACTCCTGGTTGGAAGTCAAGAGCTGAAATCAACTATCAATGAGCAGACTACAAATTATGACTTTGAGAATGATGAGTTGTTCAAGAGTCATCTCATCTCTAAGGAATCAGCGATATCATTGTGGGAACTTTCCAAAGAAAAGCAGAAGCAATCTAAATTCGTTGATTACTTCTTGAAGAATAATGAACAAGATAAAGAGTTGTGTCTTGAGATGTTCTTGAATACAGATTTATTGGATGTGATGCTTTTCACACCACATGATGAGACGTTGCATGACTCTGTCTCCAGTCTATTGCACTCTTCTAATCTTCTGAAGAAGTATGTGGTACTATTGAGGAAAGCTATTGGCTCTAACTATGATCTTGATGTTGAGAAGATTGCTGATGTTGTCAAAACTGTCCCTGCGTTGTCTATCCAGTTGGTGTCTGTTGATTTCATGACTGAGCTCACAAAAGCATATGGCTCATTTGTCGACTCTAGACTCTCTATTGGTAACCCATTGGAGACTGATATCCATTTGTTGCCTACCTCTGAAGGTGTATTTGCATTTTCTGAACTTATTGGTCCTATTAGATACGCTTCACTTCTCAATGATATTGGTATTGAGCTTACAGATGATTTGTTGATTTACTTTTCCATCATTTCCGAAGTTGCTGATGATTATGAGTTCTTGAATGATGGGTCTCATCCATCTACCCCTGAGATGTCCTCTTTCAAATCGACTATGAAGCAAAAGTTGCTCGCTAAGTTCTCTGATTACACATACACGTCACTGGTAACATCGCTCATAACGAAAGAGCCACTCGCTCTCCTCGTGCCAACTGAGAACCATATAATCTCTTTTTACAGCATTCGTCTCTTGAAACACGTGTTAACCAGCCTCATTAACACGGAATCCTCATCCAAGATCCTTGAGCTTGACATTGACAAATATACCAGACAAGAAATCCGTTCCAAGACTCCAACTTCCCTTTTACTCTATACAACAGTCATCTCTACAATGAGTCAATACCTCTCAGACAACAAATTCGAACGTGTGAAAAACCTTGTCGCCTCTGAACTAATCGGTCTTCGTCCATCAGAACTGATCACCAACGGTGTCACAAAACTTATCATTCTCATCAATTTCATGCGTGAATTAGAAGGTATGCCATTGCAAGCACAGAGATTTAATATGATTGTACAGGATATAAACAAATGGCTGGATTCGGACGTTGCTTATGAGCCAGAATTTAGTGTTGTGAGATTGTTGATATTACGATTGTTACAACTATGGAATGTTGCAGAATTTGATAAGTCCGAATCTTTCAAGGAGCTGACCGTTAGAGTGTTACAGGACTCCATTGGTATGATTGCATTAGGTGAAAGTGAATCTTTACTGGAACTGAAGTATTGGAGTTTGAAGTTGTATTACGTTTTGAAGAAGACTGATGTTTTGGATAGAGAGGTTTCCAAAGAAGTTGAGAATGAATTACTTGAGAGTTATGTCAACGACAAGACACAGGAGGTCAATCAACCTGTTATTATCTTTAATGAGTTGTTGAACAGGTTCTTGGACGAAGTCCCATCGCAAAGACTCGCAGAACATGAGGATGCATTATTCGCAAAATTCCAAGTGACTAAAAAGTTTGAATTGAAGAGACCATTGCTTGAAATCTTGAAGAAATTGATCATAGTCAAACAACAAGATCTTGTGATTGAATTCGAACTGTCAAAAGATGGTGATGATATGACTCAATTCAAAATCCCTCAGAGACTCATTGAGCTTGTTCTCAATGCTCCGAAATATCAAGGTAATGAAGATGAAGAATTAATTAATTACTTGTGGTGTTGGATGCTTCTCTTGTTTTGTTTCAAGGATATCACATTGAAGTTACGTACGATGTACATCCAACAATTACAAGCAAATGATGAGCTGATTACTAAATTCTTGAATTTCATCTCGTTGATCATTACAGATGATGATAAAGAACTGATGGCTCGTTTAGATTCTGATCATTCACTTTACATCGATTACAGTTTCAACGATGATGTCGGTGATGTTTCTGAAGAAGTGAAAATCTTGTCTATGCACATCTATTACATCATCTTGAGTTCTATTGGCTCCCTTGCATCGAATTGGTTCAACGATATCAAAGATCGTGGTTTCAAGGCCAAGCTTGAGCAATTCACATCCAAATACATCTCACCAAGTCTGATCCAAAACAAGCTATCAACATTTGAGAAACGTATTCCATCTCTAACCAGTGAGAATGAGAATTTAACCATCAAGGTGAAGAGAGTCACCAATGAGATCAAAGCCACATATCTTATTGATGAACAATATTTGGAAATAATATTCAAGATCCCATTGAACTATCCACTTTCCAATGTTGATGTTATTGGTCCTCAGAGAGTTGGTGTCAAAGAGAATCAATGGAGAGCATGGCTTTCAGCTTGTCAGTGTATTATCTCTTTACAGAATGGTGAGATTTCGGAGTCTCTAGAATTCTTCTTGAAAAATGTCAGCTTCCATTTCAAAGGGTTCGAGGAGTGTTCTATTTGTTACTCTATCTTGCACCAGGACAATTCCTTACCATCCAAATTGTGTGGTACTTGTAAAAACAAGTTCCATGCTGGTTGTTTGTACAAATGGTTCAAGTCGTCTGGTTCTAATACTTGTCCATTGTGCCGTTCTACCTTCAACTTTAGATAATTGGTGAATAGAAAAGCTGTTATATGTTGTTTGAAATGTAGTATATAAAGGATTACTCCAGTTGCTTGAACACATGGTTTCCCAACTCAACAGAGTAACCCAACACAAGTTTTGTGAACTCAGCAATGTGATCAAAGCTGAGTCTGTCCAAAGTATCACCAGTGGAATGGATATATGGACTGGTGTATTTGAACTCGCTCTCAATGATAAAGCTTGAAGGGTAACCATTCTTCAGGGCACTGGCGTGGTCTGAACAGGCATAGCCACAGGACGTCTCTCTCCATGGTATCGATAGGTATGTATCGATGATGAGTTTGACAAAATCGGTCAATGGCACATTAACGTTGTCACCAATGACACCAACGTGCTCCTCGATACCGTTGTCGAGCGTCTTTTGAACGTAACCAGTCATGTCTTGTTGTAGCATTGCAACGACTCTTTTGTTTTGTTCTTTGTAATGGTTATAGATGTCTAAAGAGCCAAGAAGACCACCTTCTTCAGCAGAATAGAAATGGAACTCGACTGTGTTCTCTGGTGCAAACCCACTCTCCAGTAAGATTCTCAAGGCTTCCAAGTTGGTCGTTACACCTGAACCGTCATCATCAGCACCTGGAGCTTTCATCAATGTTGGGAATAGCAAGTTGGTGGAGTCCTGGTGACACCCGACAACAACGATATCATCTGGTCTTTTGGAACCCTTGATGCTCAGGATGATAGAGAATTGGGTCCAGTCGTGTTTGAATGGTGAAAGCGTGATGTTGATATCGTTTGTGTGGATCAATTCCTCCAGTTTGTTGAACAACCACTCTGCACTTTGTCTTCCACTATCACTCTTATAATATCTCGAGAAGAAGCTCGAGAATTGCGCCAGGTTATCATGCAATTTGTCTTTATCAATGTGCTGGATAAGTTCATTGACTTGCTTGGTATGGACAGCCTCCTTCGGGTAGTTGTAAGTTGGCACCAAGACCTCTTTCTCTTTGGCAAAGAACCATGGATGTTCTGTGACATCGAAGAAGTTAACGCCGTTACGTTTCAGTCTCAATTTCTCGGCCTCTGTTACAGCAACTGGTTCAGAGTCCTCAGACGTGACGATAAGACGTGTGGGATAGAGAGCATCAAGGATGTGGAAGGCAGATGTCTCCACTGCAAGCAGGGATAGAAGGACTTTGGAGAGTTTCATTGTCTCCTTTTGGATTTCTGTGCTACCCTTCTGTTCTCACGTTCTTGTAGGCTGTAAACTCCATGTTTTGTTGCTATTTGTTGGTGTTGATATTCGCGGCCAGCCACACACCCAGACCAGAATGATCTCCAGACCCAGACCAAGACCCAGTCCAAGACCAAGACCAAGACCAAGACCGGGAATGTACGCTTCAATGGTTGAACGAATGAATACTGGATGTCTACGAAAAATCAAACCAATAAAATTTATAATAGACTAAAAGATAACGTCGTCCTCCTGCTCAGCAGTAAAGTCCTGACTCTCTGCAGCCTTCGTGTCTTCAACCTCCTCAAGAGTGTCTTCAACGGCAGCATCTCCAGCGACAGCATCTTCAGCAAGTCTCGCCTCCAGCTTCTTCTTCATCTCGAGGTCCTGAGCACGTGTAGCCTGCTCTTTCTTCTCCTGCACCTTCTTCAATCTGTAGAATTCCTCTCTCTCGAGCTCGTCCAGCTCACTCATGATGTACGATATGGTGTTCTCGGTTCTTGGGATGATAACGTGCTCGATGGCATTGACACGTCTGTTTGTCACTTTGATGACCTCGTCCAGGATGATGAATGCCGTCTGCAGAGAAGCCAGCTCAACTAGCGTCTCAACAGCCTTGGAGTAGACCAACTTCGCCTTCTGGATCTGCTGGCCACCACGACCGAGACCTGTGAGCTTGAAATCGTTGATGGAGTCGTCAATGAACTTCTCAAACTGTGGCAAATAGACACCACTGACATTCTCCTGACGAGCTTTAACCTTGAAACGGGCATTCTTGACGCTCTCTTGAACCTGGTAGCCAATGTTGTCACCAGTAGCATACGTGACTTCAGCGAGTGAGAAGGAGGCGGTTTGGAGAACACGGCCCATTTTTCTCTTGGAGTCATCGATACGCTTGGTTATATCTCTGAATCTCTTGGTCAATGCCTCGGACTTCCTCTTCAGCAAGGAGTGGCCTTGCTGGGCACCTTTCAGTTTACCCTTCATGAGACCCAAGGTCATACGGGTTGGGAACACAGCTTCCCTGTTGTTTTCGTTAGTATTTCAATGATATCCATTCGACAGAATGGATGCCATTATGGTATTCAACATGTATGTGTATGGTGTGTGGTATATGGTATATGATATTTGATACTTGATATGTGATATAGGATATGTGATATGAGATATGTGTGTGTTATATGATTTCTGTTATATTGTGTGATACAAGATATCTGATGTCTGATATCTGGGATGTGATAATTGGCACATAATATAAGATAGACGATATAATGTACGATATCTCATATGTGTATATCCAGATCTATGATAAAATTGGACACACCCCATGCACCCCTCACACCTCGTTCTTTCATTCTTACTCACCTATTGGCTCCAGACATTCTCGCAATTAGATCAGAATGTGTCTCCTTGTACTGGCTTCCAGTCTCTTATTTGTTCACGTTGGCGGGTTGATTGATATGGCTGCCTGGAATTTTGATTGGGTCGACTCGTCCAATTCGCGCATGTTTATTAAGCCAAGTCTACTTGGAGCTATGATTGAGAATTATATGAGAAATATTGGAATATAGCGTATATAAATAATGGGATATTTGGAATATTCATTTTATTTGGAATATATTTGTACAGATGTTTTGAATATCATTGGATATTTTAATTTTCCAATTACATGTTGTGTTACGTTAGATATCCTAGTCTTTGTACATCCCAGTTTGCATGCGCCATTCAAGCAAACCGCGCGCGCACACATTGTACCAAAAATATTGATTGATCAATTCAATATTGATATTTATCAGCTATCGTATCAATATAATTCAATATCGATGGTTCCATATTTCAGATATTCAGTGTCATGATAAGTCAATAATATTACGGTTAAAAAATATATCAGTTCGATGGTTGATCAATATACCAACTCAATATAATGAACATGAAGATCATCAACAAAGACCTGCTAACACCTTGGCTCCAACAACTACCTCTCTACTATACACCATCACCGCCACCAATGAAGAAAAGGGTCTTGAAGCTACTGAAGTATCTCAAATATCGTGATGGAGCATTCTTGTGCTCAATAAGCGACTCTAACCATGTTTGTATGGCTATCATCACTCAGAAGGCTGTTCAGCACTATGAAATGTTGAACAGATGCCGAATAACTCAGCACACAACCAACACTCTGATGCTTATAAACGCTATGACCATACAATGGCTCTCATACGACAAGTTCTATGAGATATTTGGTGAGTATCTTGCGCCTGGATTGCAGTGCCATTCCTTCGCAGTGTTGGTTATTGATGAGTTGGAGGTGATTGATGATGATCAAGTGGCCTTGGCTACGCCTCTCAAGCTGATTTACCAGCTTGATCAGTACAACCAGGTTGTACAACCGTTTATATACTAGTCTCTATCTAACACCATTCTGGTCCACCCAGTCTTGTGTAGACATATGCGATAGTCTCGACAAAGCTCTTGCAAATGCGAATCTCTCTTCATCCAGTTGGAACAGTTTAGCGTTCTTCGCAATTTTGGAGCCGTAGTTCTTGGTCAACTCATCGTTTGGGTCGTGTTCAGTCTCATTGTCTTCCAATTCCAGAGTATTCAGCTCGTAATCGTTCTTCATCTGTTCAGGCTCGACGAATAAGTCCTCGAATGGTGCCACAGAAGTGACACATAACCGGCCATGATTATCGTAGACTGCGTCCAAGAACGTGATGAATCTTCGGATCAAATCACGACGTTGGACCGACAAGTATGGAATATCAGTTATAATGAAAGTGTTGAAGCTTGTTGCTAACGATAAGTAATCGCCGGCTGCTAATGGTTTACCGCATAGCTCATCAAACGTGAACTGCGCAACATAAGGAGGTGAGCACTTGGGTATATTCAATTGGCGGCCCCATATGGTCAATTGGACATCTCTCTCAACCTCGTGTCCCTGGCTGAAGAACTTGTACCAGTTCGAAACGTGTTCTTCAGCTGAGCTTCTAGAAGCTTTCGAGTTGTATGCAACACCAGGCTTCGGCGACCAGTAGACTGACGATATAGGCTTAGGCACTTTTCTGTAGTCAGTCGGAGAGTTCAGATAAACAACTTCTGTGCGGTTTTTGATCAGCTCAATACATGGGATGAACGACTCCCTTTGGATCCCGTTGATGTAGAGCTCGTCCGGGGCTCTATTTGAGGTTGCAAATAACACCAAACCGTGGTCTGAGGCTAGCACCGTTTCAATAACTCGGCGTAGAAGCATAGCATCGGCAACATCTGTAACCTGGAACTCATCAAAACACAGAACGGTGGACTCCTGTGACATTTCAGCTGCCAGAATAGGAATAGTGTCAACATCTGCGGAGCCGTGCATTTGAATCAGCTGGTGACGTCTCTTGTGGAGCCCTTGCATGAACTGATGGAAATGGAGACGTCTCTTGGTCAAATGTGGGGGGATTGTGGAGTAGAAAAGATCCATAAGCATCGTTTTGCCACAGCCAACATCACCGTAGAGGTATACACCTTTAGGTATGGAGTCATCATACTCTCTGGTAGTCTTCTTGCCGAAGAACTTTGAGAAAAACCCAGCTTTCTTGGTATGGTTTATATCAGGAACCTCAACTTTTGGTGGGTTGTAATCACTCAGATGCTTATGAAGAGAGCTCAAACTGGATATAATCTTTCTTTGATATGGATCATCTCGGAGCTTTCCAATGGAGACAAGTCTATCATACTCAGCCAGCGGAGTCAGAGTCTGCAGTCTCTTGACCGTTGAGGAAAACAGCCGTCTGCCAATCATGCTAATGGCTAGTATCGGCTTAATAAACAGAGAAACCAAAGAGTATAAAGAAGAGATAAGAATTTAGTACCCGGCGGAAGCGGCGCCGAAAGCGGAAATAAAGCGGTTGGGCCACATCTGTCATTTTTGGCCGGGTGTATAGCGTCTGCCATTTCCACACGGGTGAGAACATCTGTCATTTTATAGTGTAAATAAGACAATACCTAATACCGACAAGACAACACCACTTTCAGGCATGAAGTCTCTCACTCTCTACACAAAAAACCACAGAGTTCCAGGATGGAATTCGTCGACATCACAGAGCTCTTGTTGAGAAAGGCCCATTCTCTCAAGACTGATGCCGTTGTCAAAGCTCCGCAGTTCTCGCTGTTCCAAGGCACCCACGCTCTAGAAGTCGATAATGATAAACTGGATAGTGGGCTTATAACGCTCTCAGAAGACGAGGAAACATTTGATTGTGTGAAACCGAGATCGCTGAATGAGGTGCTGTGTATCAGTGACTCTCTGCTTCGAAGCATTTTCACGTGGCTCAACAACTCTTCATTGTCGGTGACGGTCTTCAGCTGCCGGTACGTTGAAGAATTACTCGTCAACTACACCAAGGATATTACAAAGGGGATTCATGGTTGTCATTTTGGTGCTACAGAGGTCAGGCACGACCAGGAGTATCTTCTGGTTCACAAAGTGTTGAGAAGCGTTGTGCTTGGAGTCTTGCATTTCGTGAGACTATGCCTGACATTAGGTCAAGCAGGTGTTGTCTACGAAGAGGAGGACATGAATACCCAGAATATGAATCTGGATGTCCTGTCTCTGGTCGAGTCTAACTCAATCTTGAAAGAGATTCAGAGCTCTTTGCTGTACCTTGAGAACTTTGCAGACGAGAAGGACTCAATGATACTCCAAGCTATTCTTCAGGTGCTGGCCAAACTCATTGATGTCCCGTACTATTTATCGACAAAGATCTCAAAAGCTGGTACATTCCTGAACACATCCACAATTGACTCGCTGAAGATCTACACCGAGGTTCTGCGTGAAAACGTCGACTATCTAAACACGATCAAACCTCTGAAAGGCTGTTTCTCAATGGGGATCCAGAAACGTCTTGATAACAGATCACCAACCCGCCAGCTGATATCACCACAGACCGAAGACTATTCCTCACTTGTTCAGTTCCTTGAAGATGTAACACAGATCATCTCAATCTCTCAGAGGAAAACTTCAAAAGACATCATCCACCACGCAATCAACTTCTCAAACACTAAACACCATGTTCTGTCCCGTGCCATATATCCACTCTTCTTGATAAGAGATGATCGAACCATACTGGGTGAAGAGCCTTTCCACGAGCTGCTACATGAAGAGCTATTACAATTCTCCTGCTGTGATAGTGAATGGTTTACGAGTGATAATGAGATTGTCAAGAACAAGCTCACTGAGATCTTATCACAGATCGATGTTGGTTACTTCGAGTGGTTAAACTCTATGAACCAGAACCCTTGTCGCCAGAGACAACATCTGAGTAGAGTCATTGTAATGTTTGACACTCTGCAAGCCAATTGTGAACTAATGGAGATCAATATGAAGGATGTATTCCAGATCAAAGATGAGTTTGAGTATCATGATGAAACGGTTCCAGCATTACCGTTGACTTCATGGGTATTCTTTATGAAACTGGATATCATGATCCAGGTTGTCTTCAGAGGGTTTGAACTCGAGCTGTACAACACATGGGAGTACCATCCAATGTACTGGTATGCCGTTAGCTTACACGATCACATCTTGTTGTTGCTGGACAGGGTGATCAAGTTCAACGAACATAAAGTTGAGAAGATCAAGAACATGAGCAAACAACTCAAGAAGAAGAAAGGTGACCAGAAGCAGAGATACAAGGAGAAAATGCAATCTAAACAGCTGAATGAGTTACTGTTGCTCGAGAAATCTATTGCCATATTACAACAGCTTGTCATCAAATATCAGATCACACGTGACCTGTGCCATCTACAGATGATTCATCTTGATAACCTGCTGCAGAAGAATCACCTAAGAGTGCCAGACTTCCCCTTTCTTCAAAATCCACAGATGTTATTCAAGTTACGCATGAAACCTTTCTCGACGGTTGGTGTGCCACATTGTCCAACGTATACCGATTATCAACGTGATTTGCAGCATTTCCTCCGGTTCAAACATACAGCATTGGAAGCCTCAGAAGTGAAGGCAAAGATATTGAGTAATCTGAAGATCATCATCGACGCAATCCAACAAGACGATGAAGCTACAGGCTATCGCATCTGCAAAGACGATTGGACTCAATGGTATAAGCAGCTCCAGAGATCTTGTATTGGCATCAGCCTACACATCGGTAAAGAGACGGCTGGTGGCAAAATCGTCGTGGAAAGAGACGGGTTCCATCGCTATTTCCCGTTGTTGAAGAATGTTTAATGTTTACATCTTGTATGTGTCAGGTTTTTAAGTGTAGGTGAGCCCTAATGTGGTCACGTGATGTATGTCGCTTTCAGACGTGCTGCCCTAACATATACACCCAGACACCACAGTCTCCAGCCACGCGCACTTCCACGCCGGCGCGGGCCCACCAGCTACAGCGGGCGCCAGAAGTTCGCGATTCGCGGTCACAGCATCGTACGCGGAGCGTGTGGTGAAAAAAATCAACTCTCCAAAGGGAACATTCAACTAACGCAGAGGAGAGGGATCAGTCCAACACAACACATCACACAAAATGCCTCCAAAGTTCGACCCATCTGAAGTCAAGTACATCTACTTGAGAGCTACCGGTGGTGAGGTTGGTTCCTCCGCCGCCCTTGCCCCAAAGATTGGTCCATTGGGTCTTTCTCCAAAGAAGGTTGGTGAAGATATCGCCAAGGCCACCAAGCAGTTCAAGGGTATCAAGGTTACCGTTGAGCTCAAGATCCAGAACAGACAGGCCACCGCCTCTGTTGTGCCATCTGCCTCTTCCCTCGTCATCACTGCCCTCAAGGAGCCAGCCAGAGACAAGAAGAAGGAGAAGAACATCAAGCACAACGGTAACATCGCCCTCGAGGAGATCATCGAGGTTGCCAGACAGATGAGATCAAAGTCCTTCGGTAAGAACTTGGCCTCCGTCACCAAGGAGATCTTGGGTACCGCCCAGTCCGTTGGCTGCAGAGTCAACTACAAGAACCCACATGACATCATTGAGGCTATTAACGCTGGTGAGATTGATATCCCAGAGAACTAAGAGATTCGTTGATGATCATCATGTGCTAATAACGTTTTGTATATTGAGATTAAATGGGGTTTTGTTTCTATCCTTCAAGAAGCTTTCTTGTTGTAACTTTCTCCCTTTCTAACTTGCAAGCAGTTCCCATTCCACCTTCCAACTTGTGTCCACATTTCAATTCTGTCCCCATATGTTTGTTTTATCACAGTGTATACCTACAGTTTGCCAACACTCTGGTGCTTAGTCTCCTTGTCCTTGATGACTTGCGAGCCATACTAAGTTCCTATTTTGGTGCAAACAAGATAAACTGCTAACTTACTCACCAAGACAACCTCTTAACATGCTCGTGCCTCGGTTCGAGTCTTTCACATGGTGGTATTGGTCCATTTTCAATAGCATACAGCTCTTTATACAAACACTACGCATTTGGGGACAATTGAAGACATTTGGGGAATGATGGAGCACCGCTGAATCCGTTCAGAGGTGTGGAACTGTTTATAAGGAATACGATGGAGCCTGGGAAACCAGTGTAGAATTAGCCTATATGCTCTGGCTTACATAATCGCTAGCAGTATGCTTACATAACATCTTACATAAGCTCCGACCCCGCGAAGCTGATCTCGGTCCCTCTTTAGTAAACAACAGCAACAGAACTATCAACAGTTTGAGCTCACTTTCAGCCTCTCAAACACTCAAAAAGACATCATGGCCGACTCCATCGGTGAGTCTGAAAACTCTATCCTAGAACTCGTCCAAATCCCGATACTAACAGCTCCAGATCGCGTCTTTGTCAAGGCAATCTCCACAATCCGGTCCCTTTCCACTCGCACGGGCTATGGATCGCTTCCACGGCCACCTGTTGAGAGCCGTATCAAGCTATACGGGCTTTACAAGCAGGCTACCGGTATGTTGATACTTTTTGAGGTGTTTTGAGTGATTCGAGCGTTTTTGTACTAACAGCACCACCAGAGGGTAACGTTGAGGGAATCATGGAAAGACCAAGCGGGCTGAGACCAGAAGACGAAAGCGCAAGACGCAAATGGCAAGTATATCTGGGTATTTTTTTCGGTATTTACGTTTACTAACTTGAGCTCAGGGACGCTTGGAAGGAGGAGGAGGGGATTTCCAAGACGGAGGCCAAGCGGCGATACATCGCCTTCCTCATAGATACGATGAAGAAGTACGCTTCTGGGACACACGAGGCACGTGAGCTGCTCTCGGAGCTTGAGTATCTCTGGGACCAGATCAAGGACATGGAGCCTTCTCCATCGCCACCAATGACTCCGAGACTGAGCACTTACAACGGCTCGATGTATGGGTCCACGGCATACGGGTTCTCCGACGATCGCAGAAGCATTGAGAAGGACGTTATGGCCATGAGAAAAGAGCTGGCCAACGCCCTACGGAAGGTCAACGATGAGCTGGAGCTGGTGAGGGGTGAGAAGGACAAAAAGGACTGGCCTGAGAGCGTGATGAGGCTCGTCAAGTGGCTCGTGAAGGTTGTGGTTGGTGTTGTGAAGAGACTGCTTGTTGATCTGCTGATCGTCATCATGATCCTGAACTTCCTGAAGTACAAGAACGGCATTGAGCTGAACATCAAGGGCAAGAAGGCCATCGGAGTGTTCAACAAGGTGCTCCTCTGGGTTTTCAAAGTGCTGAACAGTGCAAATCTCTTGGGTTTCAATAGGGTGTACATCAACGTTGACTGATGAGGCTCGCATTACAACATTCAGTTCTCCAATAGTGTTATAACTTTCTTTGTGATGTTTCTAATATTCGTGGTCATTTGCTTTCTCATCTTCCTAATGAATCCCAGTATCGTTTGCTGATCTTGATGTTACCTAGTCAAAAGTACAAATAGTGTAGAAAGGCCTTTTTATTAACAAGATAATACCGAGTACACCCAGTATCAAATAAAACGAAAACGACAAAGTAATAACAGTAAAACCAACGCATCCCATATACAATTCCATAGTACTCATTAAACATCAAAGTGCAGCAAAAGAGCAAGCTTACTCCTTCTTGGGTAAACTGTTCATGATTACCTTGTTGACATCAGAGTAATCGATAACAACACCTTTGTCAGAGCACTTAGCCTTTGCTCTCAGCTCGGAACACAATCCGTCAATGTCAATATCAGCATATTTCGGATGACTTGTGATTCTGTCCCAAATCTCAGTACATTTGAGCAAACGGCCCTCAGTGGATGGAACAACTTCGGCATCACTCTCATCATCACCACCGGCAACAGCAGTGGTAGTTGTGAGATGGTCAGCAGTACCAGATCCCAGAAGTGCGTCCACTCTGACGTTCTGTAAAAGTGGCTTGTTCTGCTGATTAGGACGATGCTGCTGTTCAACAAACATACCGAATGGATCGTACAAGGACTCTTCAGTCGTTAAACCTGCGAGTGGATCAGGCTCCTCTTTGCCCTCATCGAAGATATCGTCCAGGTTATTCTCTGAGAACGCAAGCGAAGGATCGAACGAGCTGAAGTTGTAGTCGAGAGTTGGGTCTCTCAGGAACGCAAGTGGATCTTCAGCGGTCTTGACGATAGCAGTGTCCAGAGTCAACGTCTTTGGTGTTTCAATTGGCGTTGAGGCAGTGCTCTTTGCCCTTGGAACAGGGCAGTCTTTGGTGCCACAAGCAGAGCTCAAGTCGTTGCAGAACTCGCTGACACCCTCGTTGAAATTGTCATCAAAGTTGAACTCCTGGTGGTTGGACTTGTCCTTTGCTGATCTGTTCGTGAACATTGGCAGGTCTCGCTGGTCCTCGTTGTTGCACAGCTCAAAAGGAGACGACTCCGAGGACGACGTCGTAGACGCGTCTGAGGAAAGCCCGGGAACGTTGTTTGTGGAGGTGTTGTGTGAGGAGGAGGAAGCTGTGCTGTTGACCTGGATTGAGCCCTTGCGGCTCCACGGGAACTCGAAGGCGAACTGCGACTTCACATCAGAAGCGCCATCGCCAGGAAGCGACTTCAGGGTTGACTCTGAGTCACGTGACGAGAATGTGCTTGACACTGTGCTTGACGGGGTTTCTGAGAGCGTACCGGTGAACTTGTCCAGGCCTGGGACCTTGATATCAGACAAATCTGTCGTTCCTCTGTGCTTAGCGAGCTCGCTCATGAGCGCCTGTACCTGGAGACGGAGGAACTCAGACTCTGTGTGTGCGGACTTCTTCTCGTTCTCAAGAACCTCGATCTTCTCCTCAAGCTCCTTCATCTTGCGCTCTTTGCGCTCTCTGAACGCCCTCTGCGCAGCTCTGTTCTGTGCGGTTCTCTTGTTCTTTGGCTCCGTCTCAAGAGGCTTGCGTCCTGGCTTGGAGCCCTTTTTGGCCGGTTCGGATCTCTTGGAGTCAGACGAGCTCGTGTCTGAAACCTCGCTGATCTGTCTCTTGGTCAGCAAGTCTGACATGGCGAAGTTTTGGTGGAGTTGGCGTATGTGGTATCGGTGGCGACTCGGGTGTGCTTATTGAAATTTAACGGAAGCTTGCTCTGGGCTGTGCTTGTCTTGGAGGAGCTTCAGGCCACGATATGGTCTGCTGAAAACGGTGTACGTGTGGATATTGGCTGTTGAGGGGGGAACGGGTGGCGAATTATGCTGCTTTTCTCACCTTTTGTTCAGGTTTTTAGTTGGTAATGACAGGTGAAGAGCTTCTAGCCCGCAACTTTGCCTGATGACAAATTACGTATGTTCGCGAAAATTACTTCATTGGGCGCTCCGCGGAATTAGCGGGGCGTCGCTAACCCGATAATTATGACACAAAAATGTGTATATTGATTACTTCAAGGCCCTCGTCACCGCCAAATACGTCTTCTCGTCGATGGCACTGAGGTTGTAGAGGTACAGCACGAGCTTCCTGACGAGCTCAACAATGTCCTTAGGCTCCAGGTTCGTCACGGCCATCTGCAACAGGAGACCAACGTTGTATCTGCTTGGGCTGAGGAACGTTTCGTAGTAGAGATATGCAAACGAGCCCATCAAGAACTGGCAGTCGATTCTGTCGGTGATACCACCGTGGCCCGGAATCGTGTGGCCGAAGTCCTTGACCTGGAATGTTCTTTTGAGACCGGAGGCGAAGAATCCTCCGAACGGAGCGATGAGAGACGCAAAGGACGCTAAGTTCAACGAGTGGAAGTATATTGGCTTCAGCGTGACGATTTCCATGCCCAACTGCTCGGCGATGATTGGTGGGATTCGGTATTCCTGTGGCATGAAGATTGGGTTCAGGTCACAGCTCAAGTGGGAGAAGATGTTCTCTGACAAGTCGTTGACTGGGCACACCATGTAATCGTACCCACTGAGCACATTAGCCAACAGCAGAGCAGCCAAGGAGGTGAAGATCCAGGCACCGACGAAGCCCTCAACGGTCTTCTTGGGAGAGATGGCAATCAATTGGGTTCTTCCGAAAGTGATGCCGCAAAGATAGGCAAAGATGTCGTTGGTGATGACGAGGCACACAGGCATCAGGAACCAAATCAGCCCGTTGAAGATGTTGTTGATGATCAAATGGGCCTGGAAGACAACAAGCAGGAGAACCATGTGTGTGATGGCCAGCTGAGCAAACTGGAACTTGAGATGACCCTTGGATAGCGTGGCAACAAAGAAGACAAATCCACAGATGTACAAACAGTATGAAACAAACTTGTGGTGTGTAGCGAGTGGTGACAGAAACTGATTAGTGAAGATGAGATGGTTGAAGTTGTGGATGACAGACTCACCATCGAGATAGTAGATGGTTGTGAAGAGTAGATACCAATTCAAACTCTTTGTCAGATGGAGATTCTTCTCCTTGGAAGGGAGAGACGTAACAGCAATACATTCCTTGAACACGAGAATCTGACAGACGGAAATGAGCAAAACGATCCAGACATGGCCCATACATATCACACCGCAGAAGCCTAAGAACATCACAATTGTCCAAATGGCTCTGATGATAAAATCCTGTTTCTTCTTCTGCGTAGCAACAACTTTATCGTCCGTTGTGGTGGGAATAGGGGCCACCTTCTCAGCAACGGCTTCGGACACCTTCTTGGGCGTTTGTTTCGGGGTTTTCTTGGCCATGATGTGTGTATGTCTGTATTTGTATCGTTTAGTGCTGTTTTGAAGAAAAACGATTGTTCTGGTTGCAAATGATCAGTGGCGAAGTAAACCTCTCGGCTAAAAAACAAGAGAGGGGCTTGATCAGCGATTTATCGGGCCAGCTGGAGACGGTGTGATCCGAGTACAAGCAATTAGAGTGGAATGCCTAAGACTTAGCGAGCAATTTCAATCGAATTGGCGTGCTATTTGTCTGAGAAAGCCCAGAATTTGATGGTGGTGTGGTAAATGGAAAGCAATTTTGATCACAGCTTTGAAAGGGCCCTTGGAGAATTTGGCCAGTAAGAAAAAAACAAAAAACCCACCAGCGTGCGCGAACCGGCTCGATTGTTCATGAGATCGACTCGTTGGCATGTGATTTCCCTCTACATGGTGAAAAAGCGTCTCTTCATAAAGAATTCATTCGTTAGCAATTACTCATTAGTTCGTTCAATCTTGTTCGTGAAAATGACCTGGTATATCTCTCTTCCATGGGGCTTCTCTGGAATAAAGAGCGATGATCCGTGGTCAAGAAGTTATTCTTGTTCATGATTTGCGTGTGTGTTGTAGTCTTATTGCCCTTCAACGGTGGCGAGGTTCTCAATGACTGAATGGAAGGCCTCAAGGCCCTTCGTAAACTCCACAAAACCAGCATCCTGACATTTGATCTGTGCCTCGTTGACCCAACTGTGAGCCTTGAACTTCAACAACTTGAGAACACCCAAGGTATAATCAAAGGAGCCGGTTTTCTTCAAGATATCAACTGCAACTTGCTTGATCTGGTCATCTGTGGTCTTGAGCTTCAAGATGCCCACAAGGTTGCGGTTGTCTGGAGTTTCTCTCAAAGAGTGGATGATTGGGAACGACAACTTGCCCTCAGCAATGTCCTCGCAGAAACCTTTATTCTTTTGTAGAGCTTCGCCCTGCAAGTTCAAGTAGTCATCCTTGACCTGGTAGATGATACCGAAGATGTTGGCCAACGGAACGAGAGAGATCACATCGACATCGGAGAAACATTCCAACATTCTCACGGCAAGTCTGAACAACCCGCCCGTCTTGTTCATAACCATGTTGAAGTACTCGTCCTCGGTTGGCACACACAAGTTGTCTCTCCAGTACAAGTCAAGGCTCTGTCCTCTGTGCAAATTGAGCAACTCCTCGTTGAACGCCTTGATGCAATCAGAGCTCTCCAGCGCAATGGTCTCCTGGAGTGCACGGAAGTACATGTAATTGGACGAGTTTATTACATAAGGGACACCGTAGATCAAATGGGCGCTCGGCTTGCCTCTTCTTAACGTACTACCGTCTTCAATGTCATCGATAAGCAAGGAGGCGGTGTGCAACATTTCGATGATCTTAGAAATCTGCTTCAACTTGTCCTGAGGAACCTGGAGAACGCTATTGAACAACGAGATAAGCTGGGAGCGCAGGTTCTTCCCCTGTACAGACGAAAGGTAGTCGTAGGGGCTGGTGATGAGCTTTATGGAGTTAGTAATAGAGCGGCAAATGGCGTATTTGACGGCAAACTAACCTCTTCCTGCTGCTGTGACCAGCGCGGATACGTGGGAACGCTGTCTGGGTTGTTGGGTACCTCTACCGGCTTGTGATCCATCGCTTTTGGTAGTTGTGGGAGACCTTTTGCGGTTTGGCGCCGTGGATTTAGGAGTTTGTAAGCTCAACATTGAAAGATCATCATCATTGAATCGCGCGCGTAATGTGACCGGAACTGGGTCTGGTCACGTGACTAAGTGTACCCCCGGATCACCGGATCTCGGATCTTGATTGAAATGCAAATTTCTTTTTTTTTGCGTCACTGGTAAAAAAGAAATGACACCAAAAAAGGCTTTTTTGCTTTATAAAGGAAAAAAAGATCTTCTCTTTCTTCTTGTTTCCACAGCCTGTGAAAGAATACCGTTGATCTCACCGAAATAGACACACACACACATTCCCACTTATCTTCCCACAAGCAAGCACCAGCAACCCACACGGACTCCACCTTTTGTTTTGTTTGTTTTTTGTGTCACCTTAATTCCACTTTATTGATTTAAAGCAAAACACCAAAGTCACACCGCAAAACTTCCGACAATGCCAGCACATCAGGTCTTCCAAGGACTCCCCCAGGATGTCTCTGCTGTTGCTGCTCGTGCTGAGAGCCCAAGTGTCCTGAAAACTCCGCTCCAGAACAAGTTATTGGCTCTCTCCCAGCAGCCCCATTCTGCAGGCTCATCCTCCACCTCTTTGGCTTCTTTATCTCTCACATCCACCAACGATTCCGTCCTGGAACCTGCATCCCCACAGGTTGAGCTCACCACAACTGTTAGCAACAACTCTTTTGCATCCCACGACTTGACGGATTTCCTTATCAAGAACAATTTGAGGCCACAAACCTCTTCTATCCTCAAGCCGGGCGCTATCTTCATGGGCTCCCAGCAATCCGGAAGATCCACGTACGAAGTTGAAGTCGAGCTGAAGTACGTTGATCTGAGCAGATCTTTCCTGTGCGGTTATCTCAAGATCCAGGGCTTAACCGAGTCTTACCCTGAGATCATCACATTTTTCGAAGCTGAAATCATCTCCGATAGACACTCTTTCTACACAGAAGACAAGTCCTGGGGTGCTACTGATGATATTGATATCCAGCATTGGTCCAAGTTTGTCAACTGGAGAACCGAACTCCCAGTGAAGAAGATTTTGGATAAGTCGTATGTCCACAGGAACTATCTCAACCACCCAAACATCTACATGAGATGGAAGGAGAAGTTCCTCGTCCCAGACGCCAAAGTGGACAACATAGAAGGTGCCTCTTTCGCTGGGTTCTACTATATCTGCTTCAACCAACTAACCGGTGATATCTCTGGCCTTTACTACCACAAGTCGTCTGAAAAATTTCAACAGTTGGAACTCTGCCATGTTCCTTCAAATGGTCTTGGTGGTAGTTACCAGTTCCAATGATACACCTTCACGCCGTTTTATCCCCTGTTTGAGATGACCTTTGATGACTTATATACACATATATACCCGATTTCTTCTGCCCAGTTGCATTCCCACTCATGAATCATGACTTTTTATCCCCTTTTGCTTATGTTGGCCCTTTTCATGTTGTCCTTTTTATGTTGGCCATTTCTCTTGTCCTGTCGCCTATGATAACCACTCATTTAATAACATATATCGCTAATTAGTTGCGAGTGAATGTGCTTTCGCAGCCATGATAGAGCAGCAATCCATGTCTTCCTTATGACTAATGTGTAGACGAGTTCCATAGTAAAAAATTATAAGCTCATACAAACCACTTGTCTTTTCTGCTTTATCTACCTTTCTGATTGTCTTTCTGACTTATCTGTATCTGCTGAATAAAGACAATATGCCGCGATAGTGTGGAGATTGTTGATGTGGTACTGGCAGCCAGGGCTCATAGCCTGCTTACGTAATCCTGATCTCTCACGAAAAAGTCCCATGTTGCACTTCAAACCAATCCTCCCAACCACCTTTATCTGTTGCTAGAGAGCCACACCAGGCACTTTTCTACCCGAAAACAGTGTTCAACAAGCCACTATCCCAGTATCCTTTTCCCCAGCTGTCTCTTTCCGTTACAACCGCAGTTCTGATTGCTGCGTTCGAGGAAATCAAGTGATCTGATCCACAACATACAACCACATAAAACAACCACACAACCCCATAAAGAGCCCCACAAAAGCGTTTGTTTCTTTCAGATCATCTCTCTCTGTACCTCATTCTCTATACAACCACACCATGGCCACTCCAGAGCCCGTCACGAGCCGAACACGGCTAATGCAGCTCGTTTCAGAGGAGCTAACGAGGTCCCTGGCAGACCAGGAAGGCGGCGCCATGAAGCTCGTCGGCCTGGGAATGCATTCTGTGCCGCCAGAGGCCGTGGAGCTCATTAGAGACAGCGTGGAGCGGCTTTCGCTTCAACAGAACAAGCTGGCCACGCTTCCGCCCTACTTTTCAAGGCTGGACAAGCTGAGGTATCTTGACCTTAGAGACAACGCCTTCACACAGTTCCCCAGGGTGCTCATTGAGATGGCTAGTCTGGACATTCTGGATCTCAGCATGAACTCGCTGAGCGAGATCCCTGCGGATTTGGCGGGTCTGCGTAACCTGAAGGTGTTGTCCTTAAAGAACAACCAGTTTGAGACCATTCCGAGATCGATTCTGGGCCTTAAGGATCTACGCATTCTGGAGATCGAGGACAACCCGCTGAAACCGCATGTGAGGTCGTTCCTGAGTAACATTCCATACCCTCCAAACACTGTGGAGTGGCTCCAGGAGATCAAGACTTATCTTCTCACCGCAGAGGACCCGCAAACCGTGGAGCAGCCTCCGTATTCGGAGGAGTCCGCTCCTCTCACCGCAGTGAACTCGACTTTCCAGTTCCACGACCAGCAGTCTCACTCCTCCAGGGCGCTGGAGCGGTCGCGGAGCACCTCCGAGAGCTATGTGAGCTCAAGGGCCGCCAAGAGGATGGGGTTCATCATCAAAAGGCCGAGTCAGGAGCCCAGCGAAGGGATCATCGAAGAGGACGAACCCCCTGCAGGAGCGACGTTGGACCCACGCAGAAACAGATCCTTCTCCACAGGTACACTTACCCCCTCTCCCGAGCCTGAGGAACGACCAGTGAGGCCAGGAACTCACACGAGGTCAAACTCACGGACAGAATCGCCGATGGCCCCGGAAAAGCTTGACTCAATCCCGGAGCACAGATCAAGCGACTACTTCAAGAGGCTGTCAACTCTCCAGGAGGCCCGCACGAACTTGACCCAGTTCAAGATCGTGGATGTTTCCCGGAAGATCCTATTTGCCTTCTCGGAGTTCCAGGCAACGATGAAAAAGCTGAATGCGTTCTGCTCAGACAAGCAAGTCATCATCGAGATGGTGTCGCAGCTGTACGCCTCAAAGACGATGATTGACCATCTGGTTGAAGGTCTTGAGCAGACAGAGCGTGCCAACGGTGAAGGCGTTGTCTTCATCGACGGTATCCTCAAATCGGTGACACAAACAGTCTCAAGTTTCAAGAAAATGGTCGATACGCTGACCGTGAACATTGCTGCGTACACGAAGACTGCTGATGTCTGTTTTGTGAGAATGCTGATCCTGTCCCTCTTCATGTGCTATTCTGAGGTTTACAACGCTTACATGATCCTCACGAATGAGTCCTCATCCAAGAAAGAGCAGGTGCCTTCATTGTCGATCAACACTTCTGTTACCTCCACATCGACAACAACAACACGAAACAACCATCTGCCACCGTTGAGGATTCCAGAGCATAACTCTGTCACACAACAGCAGCTGAATGAGTATGCGGAAGTGGACGAGAAGCTATACGAGTCTATTCACACCGTTCTCCAATCTTCCAACCAAGTGTACGCTGAGCTCAACGATGCTATCTCTAAGAGTGCTGCTGATGCCACAGCTGAGGACAACCACCTCTCTTCTTCATCCATTGCAAGAATTAAGGAGCTTACAAGTACCTGTTCCACTTTGATGAACTTGAACAAGAAGATCAAGATGAGGTTGGGTAACCAGAACCAAGGTGTCAAGTCCATGACACTAATAGAGAAAAAAAGGTTCTACGAAGAGGTCAATTCGTTGTTGAAGGCTATCATCACCATTCTTGCATCCACAAAGGGGATCATGAACGAGGCTACAATTCTTCACGAAGTCAGACCGTCTCTGGCCGCTTTAACAAAGGCAACAAAGGATGTCACGATTATGCTCGAGGTTTCCTCATACAGACTCATCAATGATGCCTTCTCCACGTCATCTTCTGTCCCTCAATCTGCAACAACTGTGAACCCTCCGTTGCTGAGTGCGATCCCGTCGGTGTTATCGATTCCACAGATGAACACTCCATTCACCTTCACTACGCCGATGCCCACAAGCAGTGTTGCTAATAACAGCAATCCGTTTGAGGCTTCTATGGATGCGCATTTCACTGTTGGTGGAGAGTCATGACTGCTTCTAATGCTGAATAGCTACTGAATTGTTTGCCCTTTCCTCAGTCTCAATCTGTGCAATGAGAATTTACTTCTACGAAGATAACTGGGAGCTCATTCTGGACTGTACAACCCTCAAATAAATAATGAGACTTCGCTTCTACGAATATAACAATAGTCTAACTGGGAATGTATCTAAAATAAATAGGGTAATAATTTACCAACCGAAGTTCTCTGTGTGCAAATAAACCTCATCAACACCCTTCTGGAACAGCACCTTCTTCTGCAACAGCGACACAGCATTACCGCAAGCCTCTTGAACTGAGGCAGTACCCGAACAGATAAATGCCGTTTTCTGCTCAAGCTGGGTCTCCTGTAGAAGCTTTTGAAGGTCTGGTTTCATGTTGTGGTACACTGTGATGAATTCATCTATATCAACGTTGTGATCAATGCTCTCCTTTGACATTGAGCCCGCACGGGATGAGGAATCATCCACTTTCACGAGTTGGGACTTGCGAGTTACAATCTCCGGTAGTTGACCATTGCTTGAGTTTGTGACAAAGATCTTCACGTCAAACATTGGGACTGATCCGTCTTTTGCTGCCTTTTCGAGCACAGATTCCAGCTCTTCATGCACCCATTCAAGGGCCTCAGCAGACTTCACTACCCATAAAAATTCAACCTTCTGAACACAGCTCGTTACACAGTGTAGCCTTTCAGCAATATAAGACATGAAGGGAGCAGTCACGCTCACACCGGTGCCTGTTGCGACGAGAACCAGCTTATCGAAGGCTAGGGGATCACGGTTCATTCCACCGTAAGGGCCATCGATGAAGCACTTCAGCTGTTTGGACTGCTTTCCATCTTGCAACAGGTGGTACAGCTTCTTGGTGAGCCCCTTTTGAGGCTTGACGATGAGCTTCAGGACACTTCTCTTGCTAGCTTTGGAAGTGGTCAAAATAGAGAACGGATGGTTGTCAAGAGTGTGGAAACCAGACACAAATCTGATGAAGATGTGCTGGCCTGGTCTCCAGTCCAGCTCGTGTTTACCAGCAATAGGAACAGCAATCTCAAAGACATCATTGGGGAGAAGTTTCAGGTCAGCTCTCTTGGACCTGAAAGCGTACTGATTCGGCTTGAATGTAGTTTTCACAACAGCTCTGTAGAGCATTTGGAAAGCCCAGAATCCCAGTGTACCCCAGATGTACTCTTCACTTCTAAGCGACTTATATACGTGAAGAGTCAGCGTCGCAATGTAAGCAAGACCGAGTACCCAATGGGAGTGGAACCAAACCTCGTAGCATAGCATTCTGGAGAACCTCGTGCTGAGGAAGCAGAGAAGGAAGAGGAAGATCAAAGGTGGGACGCCGTTTCTATAAATGAGCTCTGAGTCCCACTGGGATCTGAGACGAGGCATCCCACCCTCTCTCACATCCTGCAACAAGAAGGGAACAGTGTGGACCATTCCCAAGAAGAAGGAGCCCCATCCTAGAGCCTGGTGGAAAACGTTCAGTTTCTCGTAAGAGATACCGGTGACAAAGGAGATGAAGTTCGTCTTACCAGAGACGACAATGAGGAAAGGTGTCAATGACATGACCATCATTCCAGCACGAACAGCTAGAGGAGGAGACCCAAATCCTCGGCATGGTCTCAAATAGTAGTGTGGAATGAATACAACACAAAGGATGAACACAGCGGAAGCAGCAAGAGTGAGGAGAGTACCAATTGTTGGGGGAAGCCCCGTAATTCTAGAGATAATGAGAGGAATACGACGGTAAGAGATCATCCTTGCAACTGCCGAGATCTTGCTCAGAAATGGAATTGCACGTGCTTTTATGCCAATTTTGGTGTTACGGTAACACCAGTCATTATGCTTATAGAGAACCTTCCGGGCCACTGCAAGGAATACCAAAACAGCACCAAAATACAGACACCACTTGGCATATTCTGCCTGATAGCCCCAGGCAAGCTTTCCTGACTGTGAGATCTTTTTCAGACGGGCATATTCGTCCGTGTCCTGATCAGCGATGCAATCAAGGCCCATGTATGTGACCGTCATTGTGTACTGATTTTCTCGATCTATCTCTACGACGAAGCCATATAAATGGGGATCACAATGTCGATTATGTCGAAAACGACGATATATCTACTCTATGATTGATCAAAAATCTGCACATAGTGTAATTTGCTCAATATCTGCATTTAATCATTAATTTGCTCACTTTTCTAGTCTCAAATCCCCGATTGGCGCAGAGGCCATGGATCTTCAGTTCTCGACTGTAATTTTCTCAAATAGAGTTAAAACACGTATTGATACCAACTTGATATGGCCATTTTCTACACACTAACAGCAACTGAAATCATCATCCTTTGTTTCTGGTTTTGAATGTGGTGTTTGGGTTTAGGATGGTGTCTGAGTTTATGACGTGGTGTCCGGGTGTATGATATCAAGGCCCTAAATCGATAATACACGTCTCTTTTCGACAAGATTTTGACTCAATCTCCCTTATATAATTCTTCTCCCGTATATATTGTTTTTACTTAATATAGCTGCTGTATATTAATCATAATAAAGATATTAATAATAATAATATATTAATTCAATATATGCAATTAAAAGTCGAACATCAGAAAATAGAGTAAAGAAGCTCATCTCAGAGATTCATTTCGTTCATGTAATGCTCGAATTATTTTGATCGAATATATATAATTATCGATTAATATTCATATTAATAATATTATATATATAATTGATTATGAGTAATAATCATTAATATGATGTATATTTAATTAAATTCCAAAATTGGATTACTAGCTTGAATTCAATATATATAGCTCCGCTTTGGGGATACCAAGGTTCGCAGCTGTTTCTGGACTCTTCATCACACTTTGTAGCTCTTTAATTCTTCCTTCCGGCGATCATGTACCTAGACCCTTGCCCTGGCTGTTGCTAATGGTCTGGAGCATGACGCATGGCAAGCCCGGTGATGGCTACCCTTATATCGTAATCAGTGAGTCTGCTTTCCATCAAAGCCTTTGAAGTGGAGAGGCACGTGACTGATTTTTTAAATCATGATACAGCCTTTACTTAGATTTCAAACAAATGGTATATAAGCGACAATCCACTAGTTTGATATTCACCATCTGAAATAAAATTCCGTATGCCTTGGTGATGTACTCCCAGTGTTGTAGGATTCTTTGTACTTTGCATTCCTAACAATCGCTTGCTCATCTGCGGTTACATAGCCCTGGCTGGATGCCCATTTTTTTTCCACTTCTCTCTCTAATCCGGAAGATTAAATGCTGAAGTCTCCAACTTTTCCATCTCCAGAACCCTCATATTTCTTGTGATTTCTCCTGTAAATACTCATACACTCATACAACACAAAAAATGTTGTCCATACAGCCCCAGAGGCTTCTGCGATCCCGGGCATCATCCTTGGCTCTCCAGTCATTTACCCGAAACATCTCCATCAACGCAGAGCTTGCGGCTGCTATCAGCTCTTCTCGTGAGCTTCCCGTTGTCGTCATTGGTGGAGGCCATGCCGGGTGTGAAGCTGCTACTGGTGCAGCCCGAGCTGGTGCACACACCGTTCTCATAACGCAAGATTTGGAGAAGATCGGGACATGTTCTTGCAATCCGTCGATGGGTGGTGTTGGAAAAGGAACTTTGCTCAGAGAGGTTGATGCTCTTGATGGAGTTGCTCCAAAAGTTGTTGATAAGGCTGGTGTACAGTTCAAAGTGCTGAACAGTTCGCGTGGGCCTGCCGTGTGGGGCCCGAGAGCCCAGATTGACAGGAAGATATACTTGAATGAGATGCAGAAAGTGCTGAAGAACTATGAGAACCTGGAGCTGATGCAGGGCCAAGTCAAGGACCTCATCGTTGAAGATATCACAGGCGAGGAAGGTGAAAGTACGAGCGCCATCAGGGGTATAATCCTCGACGACGGCCGTATCTTCAAGACTTCCAAAGTTGTCATCACCACTGGAACTTTCCTTGGCGGAGAGATTCATATTGGCCTGAAGGCTTTCCCAGCTGGCCGTATTGGCGAGAAGCCAACGTACGGTATCTCTGAGACGTTGAGAGATGCTGGCTTCAAGCTTGGAAGACTCAAAACCGGTACCCCACCTCGTTTCTCCTCCAAAACTATCAACTATGAAGGCCTTGAGGAGCAGCTTGGCGACAATCCACCACAGACAATGTCCTATATGAACGACCGTGTTTCCATTGAAGAGCAGTTGAAGTGCTATGGAACACGAACCACCCCAGAGCTTCACAAGCTGATCAGTGAAAACCTCGACAAGTCCATTCACATCAGAGAAACAGTGCGAGGACCAAGGTACTGTCCGTCCTTGGAGTCCAAAGTGATCAGATTCCCAGAAAAGGAGAGCCACAGAATCTGGCTGGAGCCAGAAGGGCTCGACACAGACCTGGTTTACCCCAACGGAATCTCCATGACAATGCCGGAGGATATCCAGGAAAGACTCGTCCGTATGATTCCAGGATGCGAGAATGTGAAGATGGTGCAGCCTGGCTACGGCGTTGAATACGACTATGTTGATCCACGCCAGCTGAGGCAAACATTGGAGACCAAGATCGTTAAGGGTTTGTTTCTGGCTGGCCAGATCAACGGCACTACCGGCTATGAAGAGGCTGCTGCACAGGGTTGTATTGCTGGTATCAATGCTGGGCTCAGTTTCGTTGGCAAATCCCAGTTGAAGCTGGGTAGATCTGATGCGTACATGGGTGTCCTGATTGACGACCTGATCACCAAGGGTGTTGACGAGCCTTACAGAATGTTCACATCCAGGTCAGAGTTCAGAATCAGCGTCAGATCGGACAATGCTGACTTGAGATTGACCGCAAAGGGACGCGAAGCCGGTGTTGTCAAAGATGACAGATGGAGAAGATTCTCTGCTGATCTCCAGCTGATGGATGAAGTCACAGATAAGATGAAGGAGACGTATCTGACCTCACACAAGTGGAGTGCTCTTCTCGGCATCAACGTTGGCTCAGACCATACCAAGAAATCTGCGTACGACATGCTCAGATTCAACAAGGTCACTGGCCCCATGGTCATCAAGTCTCTGGTTTCGAAATATCACGATATTCCAGATCGCATCCTGAATAAGATTGAGATTGACGGAAAATATTCACCATACGTTCACAAACAACGTGATTTCATCAAGGCTTTCCAGAGCGACGAGAGCCTCCTGCTTCCTTTGAAGTTTGATTACTCCAGTCTCCCTTCGCTCTCGAATGAGTGTCGGGACATATTGAATAGAGTCCAGCCTGAGACCATCGGCCAAGCTAGACGTATCCAGGGTGTCACACCGGCTTCTGTGTTTGAGTTGTACCGACTTGTCAAGGCTCGTCAGGCTGACATCAAGGATGAAAGGGATGTTGCTTCCGCTCTGACATGAACATCATCGGGGGGTTTCAAAAACCTGTACATAGATCTGGCGTTGAATTTGAATATATAATGGCTCTTTTTGGGACATCGTAATTATTCAGTAGCGTTTCTTGGGACATCGTGGGTAGATATCGGTGATAATAGGTATATAGAGACTTCGTAACGGTTCATTATTTCAGTTTTCTTTCATTTCTCTTCAGCTCCATCACATCTTCGAGCGGCATGATCTCATCAACCAGGTCAACCAGTGACTGTACATCCGTTGCCAATCTTTGTCTTTTCATCATCAAAAACGCGTCACGGACGTTGATAGTATCCTTTCTCTTCGCATGCTCAGCGTAGGAAGCAAGATCGCTGGAGATATTGTCGAAGAACTCTCCAGAGATTTCGGAAAGAAGCGAGACACACTCCTTCGCAATTGGCTTTTTGGTGTACGATTGAGCGTGTTTGAAGACAGCTTTGGGCTTCAATGGGTTCTTCGTCACTCTTGGTGTCTCGCTTCTCACTCTTGGTTTTCTCGGACTAGTATGAGGTGGAGTTGGTGGGATGTGTCTTGATTGGTCTTCAGTGTCTGAATTGAATGGATCGGTCATCGGATGCTGCTGAATGAACGTCTCTTCCATGTCATCTACATCTGGCATGATACCTTCGGGCAGCACAATATCTGAGAACAGAGCGGAGCGGGGTGCGATATCCGATAGTGGCTCTCTTCTGGCGTCGATATCATCGGGGAAAAGCGACGAGGTGGGAAGAGCGTTACCGGCATCGTAAAACACATCATTTTCCTTATCCTCGAAGTCGCCGAGGGGAACTCTGTGGAGGTCCTCACCATCTCCGAGATCACCGTGGATATCCGTAGCATCTCCTAGGACGCCATGGTAGTCACTTCCAGGGATATCATCAACATTCAAGGAAGGCCCATCATTATCCATGTCCAAGAGCCGGCTGGCTACGCTTTCCTGTGCTGGTGTGTTCTGGTCGGGCTCTCTACCCCGCACCAGTGCTCGCGAGAGGATCCTGAGGATGTTCTGTGGCGTTGTGCTCTGCCTGTGGGGCCTTCTGGAGGCAACCAAGTTGGCACTCACGATCGTGGCTCGCCTTCTCCTTGTGGGTGTTCGTACTGGAGTCTTTGATCGAGGGGTATTGGAGCGGGACCCCGGACGGGACGAGAGTCGCGAGACTCGGCCTGGCTGTGTGGACGTGTTAGTAGTTGTTTAGAAGGCTTTGGAAATGTCACCAGTGATAAACTTACCCTCGTAGGCGTTTCAGACATCGAATGGAGCGGATCGAGTTGATTTTAAGTAAAAAGGTGCCTTTGTTTATGCTATGTTATGTTGATGGAAGGCTGTCGCGAAACAGTATCTCGCGCCTAGAACTGACACGTGCAATGATGGCAGATTACCCGGCCTGGATCGTGGGCTTTTGTTTGTTTGTTTACTTTTCGCAAGATCGTTGTTTACGTTCACCATCGCCTGAACAGCAAGCCAGGCACGCAAATAGCACAGAAAACATGGCTGCCGTCGTCAAACAGGCCCATGCCATGACACAGAAGCTCACAGAGCCGGAGCAGATCCAGAAGGCGCTGGCTCAGGTCTTCCAGGACTCTCAGCAGTCAACTGCCGGGCACCGCAAACAGGTGTTGATCTTGAAGGCCATACAGAGCCGTGCATCTGCTCTTGAGCACGAGGAGTCGTTCAACTACTACTTCTGCCAGCTGGTGAACAAGGTGCTTGTTCTCAAGCGTTCAGAAGGAGCTGGCGATAGGATAGCTAAGCTCGTTGCCTCTTTCGTTCAGAGCCTACAGGCCGATTTCCCTGGAAACGAAGAGGTTGACGATGACGAGGACGAAGAGGATATCGAAGATAACATGTTCTCGCGTTTCGTGACATACTTTGTGGACCACTTGTTGAGAGGAATTGAGGCGAAGGACAAGAACGTCCGTTACAGAGTCGTCCAGTTCTTGGACTTGACGATGGGGAGTCTTGGTGAGATAAGCGATACACAGTACGACAAGCTCATGTTTCAATTGGACAAGCGTCTTCACGACAAGGAGCCAAGTATCCGCATAAAAGCACTCCGCTGCATTGCCAGATTCCAGAGCACAGCGGAAGAACAGGTAGAAGAAGTTGACGAGGCCACTGCAAAGTTGATAGTTGCAATCCAGAACGATCCAAGTCCTGAGGTCAGAAGAGCAGCATTGTTAAATCTTGTCAAAACTGGCGTGACAAAGCACTACCTCCTCGAGAGAGCCAAGGACACAAACACAATCAACAGAAGACTAGTGTATTCTCGTGTCATCAGAGAGATGGGTGATTTCAGAATGATTGATTGGAAGACGAGAGAAAAGTTGCTTTCGTGGGGTTTGAAAGACCGTGAGGAGACTGTACAGAAAGCTTGTGTCAAGATGTTCTCGCAAGACTGGTTGACTATGATTGATGGAGATTTGATTGAATTGCTTGAGAGACTACACATTACGCGCTCCGAGGTTGCTGAGCTAGCCATGAAGAAGCTTTTCGATTTCAGGAAGGACTTGAATTCCAAGATCAAGTTTCCAACTGAGATCTGGTCAACGTTGTCTCCAGAGGTTGCATTTTTGGCAAGAGCATTCTATGAACATTGTCAAGAGAACACTTTGAACGATGTGATCGATGAGAACTATCCAGAATCAGCTGAATTGGCTAGTTTACTGTCGATGTATCTTGAAAAGAGGAAAGAACTGAACAGTGATGACGATATAGTTGAGTTCAACTTCCTCATTGAGCAGCTCTTGAAGATTGCCGTTAACTACGATTTCAGTGATGAGATTGGGAGAAGAGCGATGTTGCAAATTGTCAGATCATCTTTGACTAATGATCGTTTACCAGAAAGTCTCATTGCTGTTTCATTGGAAGTGTTGCATAAGTTGTCAATCAATGAGAGAGATTTCTGTACTATGGTTGCTGAGATCATCACTGATATCAGTGACTCTGGTGATGATCTTGAAGAGAGTGAGAAACAAAATATCACCATTCACTGTCTCTGCATTTGCAAATGGATGTTGAAGCTTACAAATGAGCCTTTGAAAGGAAACATGTCTATTGATACTTTGATTGAAACTTTGATCAATCCAGCCGTCAGATCTGAGGAACCTACGATGAGAGAATTTGGCGCTGAAGCACTCGGTTTGTGTTGCTTGTTAGACCTGCAGTTAGCTTCAGATCAATTGTACTTGTTTGGACTCTGCTTGTCTCGAGGTCACGAGGAACTTCGAACAATTGCACTCAAGACCATATTCGATATATTGTCTGTCCACGGTACTAAAGTATTGGATGTTGAGGACGGTGTCGACTCTTTGTCATTCCACAAGTTACTCTATAGAACCTTGAAGAATGATGAGCTCCCTCAGCTGCAAGCCCTTTGTGCCGAAGGTTTGTGTAAACTCTATCTTGCTGATATCTTGGTTGATGATGAGTTATTCGAAACTTTGATTTTGACATACTACAACCCAGCAAACAGTAATAATCAGAGTTTGCTGCAGTCTTTCTCCTTCTGTTTACCAGTGTATTGCTTCTCACACAAGCAGCACCAAGAGAGGATGGCCAAGGTTGCTGGGGATGCTTTCACTAGGTTATACCAAGCTCATGCTGAGGTTGATGAGGATGATGAACAAGAAAATGCTATCCCACCACTCACAATCTTGCAACAACTCATCCATTGGACCAACCCAGCCAATATTGTTAACATTGATACCGATGAGGTAGCTACATCAGAGTCTCATGTCACGTTTTTCAGTGACTTATTGCGTTCGTTTGAGTCCATTGACTCTAAGAAGTACAAGAAAATGGTTGTCAATGCTGCATCTAAGATGAACGTTGGCTCAATGGTAGCATACAAGCCATTGCAAAAACTTGTGGCATTGATGGATGAGATTGACGATGATGTTGAGAAGCTCGATAACACTTCAAAGAAACAGTTCACCAAGTTTTACAACAACATTGTTGCATTGGCTGATGCTGCTGAGCAAAGAGAAGCGGACGACCCTCAAACGAAGCAGTTCTCTGTTATTTTGGAAGAAGACGAAGAAGAGGAACACAAGTCCGAGCTGGATGAAGAATATGAGAAGGAGCAGAGTCGTATTATTGATGCTCCAGATAGTGATGATGAAGATAGACCAATCGGTAAGGATGTCCTGGCTGATCTAGATATTGATAAGAATGATGATGCGGCCGATGCCATCGAAGTCGCTGTCGATGAGGATGGTGATTTGTCTATGGAGTGAAATGGGTTAATTAGTGTACTAATTTGTTTGGTTTTGTATATGGTTCTTAATGAATGACGGTTTAAATTTGGGATGATTCACTCATATAATGATCTGTCTAGTTGACAGATATGAGTACCATGCTATTAGAAGTAGATAATACCAAATCAATTGTGAAGCAGGAACTTGAGTATCTACATGAAGCCTTGGGCAAAAATCAATAAATTGTTCAACGATAAAATTTGGCCAGTAGAAGACGTGCATGAGGTCTCAATTCAGCACCCTTTCTATGGACTTTACTTTTTCTTTTCTTCTTCCAAACCACAAAAATGTCTGTATGACTGAAATCAAGTGCAAAAAGAACAGATCGAAAGAAAGCACAACGTAAAAAAAACATCAAACGTCGTTCCAAAGCCTTTCTTTCTATGGAAGATCAAAAACCAAGGAAACACACAGAAATAGAATTTAACAAAATCGTGTCAAAGAATCAAAAAGACAGGAAATATGAAAGTCTGACAAACGCCAACAATTGGTATCCCATAAAAACCCTCGAGTAAAACCAAATAAAATACTCCTCTGCTGTATTTAATCAAGATCTGCTTCTACCGACTTTCAAACTCTTTACCCTCTTCAGCAAGGAGTTACCACCAGTTTCAACAGCCAACTTATCAGAAGAACTTGAGCGGTTGTTTGGTGGTGGCATGTTCAGCTTAGCATTCTGAGCAGGTGGAGAGACATAACTGTCACCTCTGATTCTCTGTTTGATAGATTTCTTTCTTCCTAGACCGGAGGCCTTATTAGCCTCTTCAGCTATAACACTTGGAGCAGCTGGGGCTCCATCAAGGAAAGTAGTAGAACCAAGGCCAAGTGTTGTCTCACCATGCACTGGAGAAGCTTTACCCGTTGCATCGAAAGCTGTAATTTGGACATCGTTCTTAACGGCAGCAAGAGTGTTATCAGAACCGTTTGTACCACGAGCATAGGGGGTTCTTGCAGCAACTGAAGTGGTGAACAGGTCATCATCCTCATCCTCGCGACCTTGGATGTATCGAAGTGTGGCATCTTTGTTCACTGGTGCTGTACCTCTGATAGAGTTATTTGGACCATCAGCTGGGAAAGCGAGAACTGGTGCAGACTTTTGATCTTTGTTTCTGTGAGGGGTACAAGCGTCAAATGGACCATCATGGTGGAAAGCACCACCGAACAAGCCTGTGACATCGAGTTTATCAATGGTATCAACGTTTTTAGCTGGTTTGGTGCTCTTCTCTTTGGACTTCGAGGAACGACTCTTGTGTTCTTTGTCAGATCTGTGTCTGTCAGATCTGTGCTCGCGTGAGGAGTGATGTCTTGATGAAGATGATGGCTCCGATGGGCGGCGGCTTCTGTGGCCGTCTCTAGTAGATCTATGCTCTCTGTCGGATCTGTGTTCCCTCTCGGATCTGTGAGTTGCAGAGCGGGACGAGACATGGCCACGAGTAGTTGAGTCTCCTGGGTATTCACGATGAACTCTGGTTTTGTGCTCTTCGACGTACTGCTGCGCAGACGAGTTCGAGGTCTGCTTCTCACGTGGATACTCCTTTTTGGCAGAGCGTGGTCCAGCAGCCTCTTCGTAGGATGGTGGAAGATCAGAGGTACCGGACGGTTTGTTGGACTTCTCGTCGGAGGTGTAAAAGTCTGTAGTTGTGCTTCTTGGATAGTTTGGGAGATCGGAGCGCTGATGGCCATGGCTTCCTGTGGAGGAGCGGGAGATGGATGCCTGTGGCTGAGCGAAGGGGTCCGCTGAGCGTGGAGGTAACATGCTGTTTCTGTGAAGGTTAGTAAGCGTTCAGGTGGGGGTAGCTGGTGTCGGTGAGCTCCTGTCAAGGTTATATATAGCAAGGTTTGAGCTCTTGTCCAGATTTCACTATAGCAACCTCTCGATTAGCAGTCTTGAGTTCAGTCTCTCAGCCCTGGGCTCTTGTGCAGATATATATAGCAACTGGGCCTAGAAGACTGTGGAGGGGCAGTGCGCCCCCCTGCGACAACAATGAAACAGGGAAGAGAGGTTGCTGAGGGAATGTGGCTCTGACAGGCCCTGATCACATGGCCTGACCTGGCTCTTTCGAAATCTGTAGAACAGAGGAGCCCCAAAAGGCATGCTGTCTTTCACAATACGTGAAATAGAGGAGCCCAGCAAACAAATGCCAGCATTTCTTAGGGGTTTACTCACGATCCAGCGCTGGCGGCTCGCTCATAGGACGGTCTCTGCGGGCTGAAAAGGTCGCCCTCCTCGTCGTCAGAGCTGAAGCTCATCTGGGACTGATTGCGCTCAACCCATGAGCTGAATCCGGTGTCCTGGCGGCCAATATTGGAGTCGTAGGACGCGTTGCGGAATGGATTGTTGGAGGAAAACGGGCGGTTCAGCGGCGGTCTCTGAGGGCCAGAAGATTTGGTTCTGTGCACGGACATATCGGCGTGTGGGCGTATTCCAGCGGTGTTTTTACAGACGGGCCCAGGAGCTGTTTTGTATGTGTATGATGTTCTGTTCTGTTCCCTAAGCGGCGTGCAATGTTTGGTTGTTGTTGGTTTTGTTTCGCCGCTTTTGTTTCGTGATTTCTCTCCCCGCGTGCGGACTTGCGAAATATTTAACGATAGCTGGAAAAAAACGGACACAAAATTGGGCGGACGGTGATGGAACGGTGTGGAATTGTTCTAGAAATGGAATCGGCTCGGATTACAGGGTTTAATAGACACAGAGCTGTCTTTGTTGCTTTTGCGCTCTGTCCAGGGGGGCTACGAAGAAAGTGGCGAAGCCAACTTGAAATTATAGTCAGCTCGCGCCAAATCGCGCCAAGTTTCCTCATCAAGTAAGGGAAAAACAAAAACAAAAAACTTTTTTCTTTTTTTGGAACGTCTTTTTTTCGCGAAACTTCCCAAAAGAGTATCTCCCCTATCTTCCGGCCTCAGTTGTACAATGGCACGTGACTTGCACGTGACTTGCACGTGACTGATTTTACAGGGTGTCACGTGGCTGGCATGTGACACTCTGCCAAAAACGTACGTGTCTACCACGCAGGACCACACCACATAACGGTTAACGGTACCTTTTTCAAGGGGGATAAACTAGTGCGAATCACAGCCAAACAAGCCCTCACATACTCTTTTCCTCTCTTTTGTCGTGCGATGTATGCTTTGCTGATCTACATCATCACGTCTCTATTAGTGGCGTACTATACACATCGATACTCATGGTTCCATATTATCCGTCTGTTTGAGTCGCTTAATAGCTCTTCAAATCAGCTACCACCGCTTCTGCATACAGCTTCCTCGGCGAGCATCCTTCAATTGATAGCGTCCAACGATGTAGAGGAGAAGTCTACCCGAAAACATGTTCAATTGGTGAAAAATATTGCGCGTCTAGCGTTCACAGCAACTGTTACTTGTACCGTTGTGATCATCGAGTTTATACTTGTTCAACTGAATAGAGATATGGACTCCACTTCGCCCGAACACATTTTCTGGCACTTGTTGCTGTTGACCATTGTGATTTGCTTGATCTTCATACAACCGTCGGTTATGTGCTATCTTGTGGTTAACAAAGTCTTCAAGTCCAACATCCTCGATAACGATTCCACAAAGATCGTCACAAGTGGTCTGGTTATGATTTCATGGCTTCTCTTCGTATCCAAATCGTATATCTTCTCGGACTTATCGGTAGTTGATGGTTCCGGATTCATCTCATATTATGTCCAGAGGATTAGTATCATTGGTGTCACTCTAATGGCAGTCCTGAATGGTGTTGGCTCCTATTCAACAGTATACTACTATCTCTATAAGAGACTCATAAGGCCACAATCCAAGAAGATGTTCAAAGAAGAAGCACATCTCAGAGTTGAAACGCTGGAGAAGTCGTTGCAGAACACAGAGAATATGATCTCTGCCAAGGAGCTGGAGCTTGAACAACGTAAAGAATCGGACTTTGCAACGATGAACAAGAGAACGAACACAAAACCAAAGGGTTCATTTATAGATCTTCAATTCTTCAATCAGCCTTCGGAACAAACTGCATTACAATCTGAAATCAATTCATTGAAGATGATAAAGAATGAGATATATGCTAAGCTTCTCCGGGCCAAACAACTCGTTAACGAACAGTCGAGCTCAACAGGGACTAAAGCTCATATTACAACTCTCATAACACAAATTGTCTCCGTATATTGTGTTTTCAAGATTCTCCAAGTCAGTGTTGTTCATTCATTGCAACTGTTCCGATCTGATGATATCAACAGCTCAAAGTCTGATCCGTTGGTTCTCACACTCTCACATATTACAGAGATTTTCTACACAGTTGAAGATGAGGAAGTTCTCGTCAATCAGTTTAGCTTTATCATTTCCGGTATACTCTTCATCTGCTCGTTCAATGGTGTTTTCATGACTCTAACACATATTTACAGATTTCTACCCATTGATCTGGCCAAGCTGGATTCCAGTTCATCAACCTCATCCAACAACAACAAACACCTGCAAAAATCCGTCAGTGTCATAAAGAACCTGTTCGTCTCAGAACTTATGGGCATCTATGTCATTGCCACCATCACCATCCTGAAGTCGAATCTCACTGAAAGGCTGGAATCAAAGCTCAGCACGCTCATGCTGACAACGGGCTTAGAGATGACTGTTGTTGACAATTGGTTTGATAAGGTGTTTCTGTTTTCAGTGGTGCTAGCCGGTATTGTCATCCGTATGAGTGAAGTATGGATGGACGACGGCTTCGAGGACCAGGACCTCATGAATAAGATCGTGTGATGTATGTGTGTCAGCTCATCTTTGTTGTAGTCTCTTCCAGTGTTTTGATTGACTTGTTCAGGGCTTTCTGGTTGTTTGTAGCGATCTCGAGGTCTCTGGCGAGGCTCTTGGTGATCTGGTTGATGTTTTTGAGCAGATAGAGCGTCCCTGTCAGTGTTTTGATCTCTGAGTCTTTGTTCTTTGACATAGTTGGCCTCTTTGGTGTTTGTTGTAGTGGTTGTGGAAAGGTAAACAAAACGCGTTGTTGCATCAACTACCCTTTTGGGCCAAAAGTCGCGAACCCTAAACCAAATACACCGAACCCGTACACCTAACCGTTACAACAAACCTCATTACATGGTGTTATATGATGAGGCATGGGCTTTAGAGCCTCTATGCGATGTAAATGAACAATATTTGATGTAGCATGAGCTTAAAAGACAGGTTATATTCGAACAAAACAGCTTTGATTACAGGCTGATTGAACGAGTATTACGCAATGTTAATGAACAATGATGAGTTGAAAAAATGACGATAATGAACAATAATGGGCAATGCTTGTATATGCTTAATATTGAACAATACCTAACAATACTTAACAATAATGAACTTTGTATATGTTTAATGAACAATAACGGACAATGTTTAACGAATGAAATAAATATGCAACCGGCGCACAGTCAGGAAGTGAAACGAGGAGACAACCCACACCAGGTGGATATGTCATCACATAAAATAGCACACAAAATACTCTAGAACGAACTCCAGCTCCAGTCGGCGGGAACGTTGGACATCTCTCTCTGTCGGCCTTTGACCTGGCCGTCTTGCAAGCCCTCCTCTTTACCACTCTTGTTGTGGCTTCTCTTGAAGTTCGGCATCATGTCAACCTTGAAGCTCTCAACGAGATACGAGCCGTACTCCTTACCACACTGGAAGCATACTTTGCAGAGCGTACTGTTCACGTCGAATTTGGCATCGTAGCTCAGCTTTGCCCTCGATAGCAGGCATTGGGCACAGAAGATCTCACCGCACTTACGGCAATGGTGACGACGGTTTATGAGCGTGAACAAACGGCCACAATCAAAACACGATGAGGCCGTATGGTTCGGTTTCCAGTGTTTACGTGTCACTGCAGAGATCGAGTTGTCCACGGTGGTGGAGTCTTCGAGCGGGATGTTGTTCTGTGGTAGATTGAGTGCCGGCTGGTCCAGCGGACGGAGCACACACGGAATGTAGTTTGGGGTCTTGGGGTCATCAACTGGCCTCACCGGGGTCAGAGCAAATCTTGGGGCTTTCTTGACGCTCAGCAGTGTTATGGAGTCGTCAGAGTTCTTCTTGGACGATAACGGCGACGTGTTGGCAGTGGTAGTGTTTGACAGCGTCGTGGTGGTGTCCAGATTGGAGATGACGTTGGAGGAAGTGATGTGGTGGGAAAGGATATAGTTGTTTGCCACCGAAGTGGAAGGGGCGGGTGAGACTCCGTATGTGTTTGAAGTCAGGGCAACTTCAGCAGGCTGGTAGTTGCGGCAAGCCGACTGTTGAGCTTCGATGTTGTCCAGCGGTGAGGGCGAACGAGTGTGGCGATTCAGATCAGACTTGGTCGTGAAGTCCTGAGAGATGTTGCCGATATCGTCCAGCGATTTCTTGGAGGCAACTGCAAACTTTGGAGCTCTGATCTGCTCGTCGTAGTCCAGCAGGGGGTCGTCTGTCGGGAGCTCTTCAATCAGGTTCTCAGTATGGGAGAAAGTGCGCCCCGTGCGTATCTGATTGGTCAGAGTGCTGTTGTGGGAGGTGTTGCTTCCCGTTGACGAAGTCGACGTCCTCTTGGCCTTGCCAGTGTCCGGCAACGTTGCTGAGATCACAGAGAGTCTCTTGCCGTTCGGAGCGATAGGCTTCTTCGAGAAACTGAACTGCTCTGGCAACTCCATGGTGTGTTTCTCCTTGTGGGTGTCTGAAGGCGTTGCTTGGGACTAAGGAGATTTGGATTTGGAGTCAGTACAGATCAAACCAGATACTTTTTCTGGATAGAGGAAGAGTGGCGATGTCTATGGTTGATAAAGTACCTGGCAAATGGCTGCTCAGTTGCGATGTGCAGCAAAGCGGAAAAGGCACAGGAAGCAGCTCTGAGAGAGAGAATTTAGAAAGAAAACCCCGCTCGAGACAGCTTGCAAATCCACAAAAGACGAGCTCAGGTACTGCTGCTTTGGGACACTTGATAAATGCTGAATAATCCACTATCAGGCAGCCTGCTATGCGTTATCTGGGGAATTTAGATGTCAAGAGATAGCGGAGCCAATCTATTGGGCGCTGATAAGAAAAACCCCCAGATCAGGAAGTTCTCCGTTTGGGGATTGTTTTTGAGAGTGCAACCATTAGTGCCCCTAACACTGTCGCGAAAACGTTTTATGTATTCCTGCCCGAGAGCTCCACACCAAAGACCTCTTTGAACACGAGCTCAGGCTGCGCAAAAGACCTCTTTGAGCCAATTACATCTTTAATACAGTTAAGAGCTCAGGATACACAAAATTGTTTGACCGTCGCTTTGTAGGCTGATAGCAATGATCAAAACGAGGGCAGATAGCAGTGTGTTTGCAGTGGTGTTGAACAAAAGTGATAATCAAATGTGTTAAACAGAGGTGTCAACTGGGAAGTGTTCGCATTTCATTTTTGACATTGTCCATGAAGCCCTGCTAGTGAAGGATATAACCCTTTGACCACTGTTGTCTTTAAATATCTCGGTAGCTAAATACCTCGATCCAACTGAAGGCTGATGTGATCGACTTTTTTGGAGTCTTTGCTCCAATTGGTTCGATTTCAGGGAAATACAAGCCATGAATTGCCCCACCAAGCACAGGAAATCACATGTCTTTACCATCTCAGAGAGCACCTACGGAAGGGCCTTTCAAAGTGGTCCATCTGAAGACGTTAGTAGGAGTGAGATGTGCTTATGTGTCCTAACTTGGACTTTTCCGGTATTTCTAAGGCCCCCAAATAGCTAAATCCCACTATTCCAAGATTCTCTTCCATTGAGGACTCTTAATACATAAAGAAAGGGCATTTACAGAAAACCAATGGCTATATATATATCGAGGTATCACCTGCGTAAATCTCAGCACTAACAAACCCTTTCGCGAAAAGTGAAAAACTTCGGCCGTTGTTGGAGAGGTGACGGACATCAACATCAACAATCTTCCCTTCAAGCTATCTTCAGTCCTCAGCATCCCGCCCAGTTCATTTCATTAAGCACAATGCTGAGAGGATCAACAAGAGCCTCCCGCGCTCTGAGACCACTGTGTCGTTTCCAGAGCACAGCGCCGGCTTCCCAAAGCTACAACGTGATCGAGCCATCGAATCTCAAATCGTTCAAAGAAACAGGCATTCCTGGTCTCTTCTCTGCAGAAGGTCTTAATGTTGCCTACTACCAGCGTGCCTCGGACTACTCCGCCAAGCTGGGCGCTGAGCTCACCAAACACCAGCTCAGCTTCGCCGAGCGCTTGGACGTACTCATCACTCATCACGCACAGAGCGCCACGAAAAAAGCTATCCACGACTATGCTGCCCTTCTACACAACGTCAACTTTGCATACAGCATTCTCGGTAAGGCCAGAGGCTCTGTCACAGACATTCCAGAGAGCCAAGACGTGAAGTCGCTTCTCGAAACCCCGGATTTGAATGCCGAGATCGACAACCCACCATCCCAAGAACTCCTGAGAGCTATCAACAGAAACTTTGGCTCGTTGATAGAATTCAGAACTCTCCTCCTCAACTCCGCAAATTCCATCAACGGTGACGGCTTCACATGGCTTGTTGCGCGCCATGCGTCCGAGTCGCTCAACAGAGAGGGAAACCCACAGTACGACTCGCTCTTCGTCGTCAACACATACAACGCTGGTTCTCCATTCGATAAGCAACGCTCCGGCCAGATATCCAAGCACGAGGTCAACGACCCACGCAACTCCGAAGAAGTCCAAGGCCATCTCTCTTCGCCGGTGATGTCTTTCTTCCAGGCTCGCCAATCGATGGTGGGCAACTCTGAGTACTCCCCAATTCTCTGTATCGATGCCTCTCCGAAGGCCTACCTCACAGACTACGGTGTCTTTGGCAAGAAGGCGTACCTGGAGCAATGGTGGAGAAGTGTTGATTGGGAGGCCGTTGAGAAGCTGCTCCCGGACTCCTCCATGAACTACTGAAAAGCATGAAATGCACTTAATTGAAAAGCTGTACATAGCATTTGCAACGGATACATATTGATGATGTGGCTGGGCGTAGAACCTTATAGAACCTTATAGAAACTTGTAGTTTTTTACTGCTTCTATTTTGGTAGAGATCCCCATGAGAAGCTGAAAGGTGATGGTTTGTTTACCTTTCGCCCAAAGCGGAAATCTAATAGGCCGCATCAGCCAAAAGCGCTGCGTGGGGAACAAAAATCAACACTTTCAACTCTCTTTAACCACGATCTATTTTTACAGAAAAACAGTATCAAAACCCCAGATCACACAGGAAAGACCCCGCATGGCTGAGAAAACTCATTCTCCGCAGAGAAGCGTGGCATCGTCCACCACTTCTGATCTTCTGGCACAGAGTAAAATCTCATCTCCTCTCACCAACCTGGAACACGGAGCCCAGCAAGATAGATCACGTCTAGAAGGCATGCTGGCCGCCTACGGAAACTCCAGCGAGGAGTCTACTCCTTTGTCAGTCCCTCAGTCTGCTACCACGAACGAGGAAGACTACGAGGACGCAGACGACTTCATCGCCAACAGATCCAGGCCACAGAGCCAGCAGAGCTTTGCTAGCCAAGCCGATGACAACACAATCAGTGATATCGCTGATGAGACCCAGATTATAACTCCTGAGAACGATAAGACTCCTCCTCAGAACTTCGCTTTTGAAAGACCTCATTTCATCCAGACCACCAACCTCGCCCCTTCATCGCCTGCGATGAACTCTCCTACTTTCAACAGACACTCTATGATCTCTGAGTACGCAGCCAGCATTCACGAAGCTGATAAAGTGGTTGTGCCTGCGGAGACACTGGTTGCCACTGCTAAAGCCAGACCATCAATAGTCCAGATTTCACGCAACCCGTCTAAGAACTCCAAGAAATCCACCAACCATGAGAAGAAGCTGTCATCAGCCTCTCATGACTCTAACACAAACAGTGGCTCAGGCTCAGACAAGTATCCTGAGTCCCAGTACTCTGGGAAAGACTCACAATACGACACACAACTGCTTCCAGGCCAGGAGCTCTCTTCTGCCCAGACTATCCCAGAGGAGGCATCACATCACTCACACCATGCTTCTACTGATACTTTCGACTTTGACGTTGGTCCATTGAACACCAAGAAGGAGATGACAGCCCAAACTGTTGAGAAGGAGTATCTCACAGCAGTAGACCCTGCTATTCCTTCAAGATCTCCACGCAGACCTGTCTCCGCTATCGGCTTCAAGTCGCCAGTTCACAGTCTTTCCGACTTCGAAAAGGCTTCAAGACGCACACAATCCGAGCAAATCACAGGAATTGATGACCTTGTGGACGAAATCAACACATCTTTGACCCTGGAAGACGAAGAAGTACCAAAAGAGTCCGAAGTCATGGTCAAGCAAAGAGAAGTGTCCCAGCCACGCCCGCTTCCCCCACCACCTTTACCAGAACACAGAGTCATCACTCCAGCTTCAACCAAGTCACAAACACTTGGTGCTGAGAGAGCAGTTGATGATGGCTTTGTCACGGAAGATGATGAGGAAAAGAAGGATAAGAAGAAGAAACGCAAGTCTAAGAAACGTGCCTCCACTTTCAAGAAGGGTCATTTCAACCATGACACATTAGTTACACTTCTCCAGGCCACAGAAGGAACATTGATTGGTCAGGAGTTCCAGGATATTGGTATGGAGCCACAGGACAAACAGTTGGTTGAGAGACTGGTAGACTCCTTATCTAGACTCACTGCCGATATGATTATTGATGGTGATAGAAGAGAAGAGAGTGTAAAGAGATTGAATAAAGCCATAAAGGCTCTGGAAGGCTTTTGAAGCAACTCTGCCATCCTTCCAGCACAATGTTCCCTCATTCATGATCTCCCATGAATGTTGCTGAACTCATTCTCGGACGAGATCAGCTTCCCTTATATATCGGCACTCTTGATTCTGTTTTAGTGTGTATGATTTGCCAGATTTCCTTCGTTTTGTTTTTTCTATAGTTTCGCTCAAACAATGTATTTTACAAAGGTCATTATATCGTGTATATTACTCATTCACCAGATACGCCCACTCCATTACCATTCAGCTATAAGCTATCACCATTTGGTTCCTTTGTGGGATCCTCTTCATCCTCTTTCTTCGGCTCCTCCTGGGCTCTATTCAGAGACTCTATAGAGTAGAGTCCCGCCTCAGGATCGAGTGTTTTGAGAGATAGTTTAGACTCCTTCAGCTTTGTGACCTCAGGATGATCCAGTTCCACATCAAGCTGGTCACAGAGGTACGTGATGACTTCATCACAGTATCCTAGCAGCGTAACATCAAACTCTGAGTGTGCTATATCGTCTTTGTTGATAAGGATCTGAGGAACGTTTTCACTGACAATGTTGACAATGTTGTTCACTGGTGACACTTTCAGAGACGTGCCGATGCAAATAACCAGATCACACTCTTTGCAATCGCTCTCGAGGTTCTCGTGGAACACCCTAGGCAAATCTTCTCCAAAGAAAGTGATATCGGGCTTCATGATCCCTAAATCGCCCACAAAGTTCCCCTCGTCCATGAGCTTCTTTCTCTGAGCAAAGCACTTAGAGCAAACTGGCATCTGCTGCTCCCGGATGATGCTATATATTCTGTGGCCCTCAATCTGTCTCTGACATGTGCGGCACGTAGCCGTGGCGAAGGAGCCATGACACTGAATGTACTGGCTCTTGGGAATCCCCACAGTGGCCTCAATATTGTCAATGTTCTGTGTGTAGTTTCGGAGCAATTTACCCTTGTCGCTGAGCTTTTTGATGAACTCGTGGGTCGGTGTGTAGACGTTGTCTGGAGGTAAGACGAGATGTGCAACCTTGAAGAAGATCTCTGGGTCAGCCCTGAAAGTCTGGAGATCAAATACCTCCTGAGGGTCGTCCAGGTTCAGTCCTTCGACGAGACTGTAGATACCTTTAGCAGATCTGAAATCAGGGATACCTAGAGACGTGGAGATACCAGCACCGGTGAGGACGAGGATCTTGTTGGCCTTCTTGATGGCTTCTAGAGCATGCTCAACGGTGTTGAAGTCTGGAATTCTGGAACGTGAGCACATAGTCCTATTTATGGCCTTGTGTAGCATCCTGATGGCCCTGGACAGGAACTGGTCGTCTTCAATCTCATCTCCGCTGGACAGCGGGAAGAACCCAAGAAGAAGTGTCACGTGGAGGATATCGGTAACCGTGGGGTTCTCTGGGAGGTACTTCCCCAAAAAGTCTCTCAGTCCGTGCACCTTGAGGTAACGTTTGGCATTGGCACTCTCAGCCTTCGTAACAACGGGGAGCTCCCACTCGCCGTCAACTTTACGCCATTCTCCTTTCGTTTGTTGGGGGTTCTCAGGCGCACCGTTCGTGATCTTTGGAGCCTTGGTAGCGCTCTCGTCCACAGAACTGGGCTCTTCGCGGGGCCTTTTTTGCTCCATGATTCCGGTTTGTTGTTGTGGGGCCAGCTTTTGAGCGTAAACGGTCAAGTCTTCCTCGTCCTGTCCAGTGTCACGTATATTGTGGTCGGGAGCGTCCGGCGGGATTCGAACCGCCCAACTCAATTTTTTCTAGTCTCCGCGAACTCGTTCTATGTGTACGTCTAGTTTCCGAGACTTTAGAAGGCTATGTGTACGCTCCGAGACCTACGGCCGTCTCTATTTGATTGATCATGAATAAATATGAGAGATGTAACCATGCAATCTCCAAGACATGCTGTTGTAAGTGCTTCTGTGTGGATTTGATCATGAATAAATATAAGAAACGTCCTGAGCAGGCCACGGCCTTCAGGAATGCAAAAATGCAGCGTTTGGGTAGAAGTCCAGCAAAGGGTTTTCTCCGCTTTTAGTCGTAGTGGCAGCGATGTCCCCCCACTGAGTGAAGAAATCGCCGTGTTTGGTCGTCTCAGCGATCTTCCCACACGTCTGGATGTACATGTCACGTGCCGTGTGGAAGTCTGTGGCGAACATGATGTCGAAGTAGCCCTGCTGCACCATATAGGTCGACGCAGAGACCATCTTGCCGTCAATCATTGTCTGGACGACGGGGCCATTGAACCCCTCCGATTGCCCGTTGAAAGAGTCAAAGTCAGCGAGAACAAGCTGGTGCTCTGGGAAGTACTGATTCAGTATGGAGAACAGCTTGAGGAGTCTTGTGGGAATGAACTCGGAGACTGAGAGAGAGTTGTTGAACGGAGAGCACCAATTGCGGAATCTCTGAAGCTGCTTGAGCTCGTTCAATGGATGGATATCAGCTGGTTTTCCCTTTGTAGAGATGCTATTGAGCAAGCCTCTCCACTTAGACTTGCCTTTCGTCAGGTAGTCGTCACCTCTGAACTCCAGGAAGAGCTTGGTCCACTCGTCGAGCTCCGGAGAGAAGAATTGGTGAAAGTCACCCTTCTCATCAATGACAACGTAGCCCTGATAGCACTCCCCGGTCTCGATGTCATACTTCACCACGTCATGAGACAGGTTGTCCAGAACCTCCATACCAAGAACAAAACACGGCTCTGGGACAGGCTCATCCCACTCCAGAATAGACTTGTTGATAACGCGGATCTCGGCGTGGCCCATTTCCCTCATCTTCATCATCAGCGACTTTGCCCTCTGTTTGTCAGCCAGTGACTTTGAGATTTCGATGATCCTGTACTGGGTTCTCGAGTACACGTCGGGGTCGTTCTTGCGGATGTAGTCCAAGATGTTCTTCATCAGCGTGCCGTTTCCACCTCCTACTTCGTAGATCACAAGATCGTTGTAGGGATACAAGTTCAGCTTGTAGTTCACCAGGAGATACCGTGCAATGGCCTCACCGTAGTATGGCTGGAACAGCTCTGTTGGTGTGTGCCACAGCTGAAGTGACTTGGAACTGGCTGAGTACCGGCGGTACTGGTCTAGCCATGTGGACATGAAGTCGTCTGTTCCTTCAAGCTCTCCATACTTGAAAGGAGACTCGGTTTGGAAGATCTGGGCCTGTTTGGAGAAGTATCCGTAGTTGGGATTGTACAGCGAGTCCTCGATGAAGTCACCTGTGAGCATCTTCACTTTTGTTGGCCGCTCTTGGCGCTTAGAGAGTCTTCGTGAGTTGGTCAGGGGAAAAGTGTCAAAAAACTCCTGTGGCGTGCTGTTTTTCAGGGGATGCGAGGACAGGGCCGTGAACAGAGGTGTAAAAGGAGAGTTGGCAGAGAAAGCTGAGTTGTAGGGATACCTTGAGGAGGGTAATCGGTAGGTGAACGTGTTTGGAGAGATTGAGTACTCGTGCGAGTGTGGCTTTGTGGCCATGAGGCGCCGCTGTAACGGAGCCACGGCTCTCAGACGCATTGCTTGGGGTTTCCTGTAGCTTTTTTGTCTTGGAGATGTGTCAAATGACGAGTTTTGATGGCAGTTGTCCTATCTAATGGGAACTTCTGGGGAACTCCCCCACGCGAGCGTTGAGCGGAGCCGCGATGGTGTCCGGGTGTTTTGCAAGTTTTCATGTGCGAACGAAAACAGCTTTGAGCGATGTCCTTTGTGATGGATGTTTCAAGGCGCTAACGTCAGCAGAGGCTCCCAGAAACAGGAGCAAACCCCTCTGTAACATCACTAGTGCACACACAGCTCAACTATGGGTGTCCCCGCTCTTTTCCGTTGGTTGTCGAGAAAGTACCCGAAGATCATCTCGCCGGTTCTAGAGGAAGAGCCCAGGGTGGTCAACGGCGTCGTTGTGCCTCCACAGTACTCCAATCCGAACCCCAATGGTGAGCTAGACAATCTGTATCTGGACATGAACGGTATTGTCCATCCGTGTTCTCATCCGGAGAACAAACCGGCCCCAGAGACTGAAGACGAGATGCTTCTAGCTGTCTTTGAGTACACAGACCGTGTCCTCAATATGGCCAGACCACGTAAGGTGCTGATGATTGCTGTTGACGGTGTTGCTCCAAGAGCCAAGATGAACCAGCAGAGAGCCAGACGTTTCAGGGCTGTTCGTGATGCGAAGATCCAGGATGAGGCCAGAGAGAAGCTTGCTAAGGAGACCCACGACTTTGGCGAAGTCATTGACGAGTCCATCAAGAAGAAGAAGACTTGGGACTCCAACGCCATCACTCCAGGAACGCCGTTCATGGACAAACTGGCCCTCGGTTTGAGATACTGGACGGCTTATAAGCTCGCCACGGACCCAGGCTGGAAAGATCTTCAGATCATCATCTCGGACGCTACCGTTCCCGGTGAAGGTGAGCACAAGATCATGAACTTCATCCGTTCCCAGAGATCCGATGCTGAATACAGCCCAAACATCAGACACGCAATCTACGGTCTGGACGCCGATCTGATCTTCTTGGGTCTCGCCACACACGAGCCTCATCTCAGAGTGCTTAGAGAGGATGTTTTCGCCCAGGATCGACGTTCGATGACATTGAAGGCTCAGTTCAACATGACTGAGGAAGAGAAGGAGCGCATTAGAGAAGAGGACGCCAAGAAACCGTTCCTGTGGCTGAACATCAACGTCCTAAGAGAGTACCTGGAGGTTGAGCTCAACATCCCGCGCCTGTCATTCAAGTTCGATCTCGAGAGGGCCATTGATGATTGGGTCTTCATGTGTTTTTTCTGTGGTAACGATTTCTTACCACATTTGCCTTCTCTTGACGTCCGTGATAACTCCATTGATCTGCTGGTGAGCCTGTGGAAACAGACGTTGCCCAAGATGAAGACATACATCACCTGTGATGGCTATCTCAACCTAGAGAATGTCCAGATACTCCTCAGCAGTCTCGGCCCTCGTGAAGATGACATCTTCAGAGCCAGACAGGCACAGGAACAACGCAGAAATGGGTTCGATAAGAGACGCAGGGTTGCTAAGGAGGACGATAAGATTGTTAAGAACCACTTTTTGGCCAACGTGACTAAGGGTAAGGATAAGGGTACTTTCACACCGGTCGACAACATCCCACTCTTCGATGTTGACGGAAACTCTGTCGGTAAACTTAACATGACCAACAGTGACTTGGTCAAGATGAGAGCCCAGGTCACACTTGCTGGTATGGGTGATGAGAACGCTCAAAAACAACTAGAGTCTTTGAAGGATGAAAAACAAGATGAACCAATCGAAGTGAACCAAGAAGTGGTCGAATCGGCCAATAAGGCCAACGTCAGTGCTGCTGCTGCTCTAAGACAACAACTCCTTGCCAAGAAGAACAATGAAGTATCATCATCTCCGGTCGTGCCAGAGAAACGCAAAGCAGAAGATCCTCCATCTTCCATGGTTTCTGATTCTGGTGCTTCCTCCGCTTCCGAAGATGCTGACTTCGACGAGGATCCAGTCAAGTTGTATGAGCCGGGCTACAGAGACAGATACTACAGATCGAAATTCCATCTGCAAGATGCTGATATTCCTGCTTTCCGTAACGAGGTGGTCAAACACTATGTTGAAGGTATTTCCTGGGTCTTGTTGTATTACTACCAAGGCTGTCCATCGTGGAACTGGTACTACCCGTACCATTATGCTCCATTTGCCACGGACTTTGCTGCTGTTAATCTTTCTGAGCTGAACATTGAGTTTGTTCGTGGTGAGCCTTTCCTACCTTATGAACAGTTGATGGCAGTTTTACCTGCTGCTTCTGGCCACACATTGCCTCCAATTTTCCGTCCCTTGATGTCGGAACCGGACTCTCCTATCATCGATTTCTACCCAGAGGACTTCCCAATTGATATGAACGGTAAGAAAATGTCATGGCAAGGTATTGTGCTGCTCCCTTTCATTGATGAGAAGAGGCTACTCGATGTTGTTCGTGCTCAATATCCAAAGCTCACAGATGCTGAAAAGTCCCGTAATGTCAAGAAAAAGGAGGTTCTTGTTGTCTCGAAACACAACCCCAACTATGAGAGGTACGTTACTCTGTACCAAGACAAGGGCATCGAGGAGGTTGATTTCCACTTCCACAACTCGTACCTCGCTGGCCGTGTATTTGCTAACCCTGAGTATGAACTTGGCTCTGTTCTTGATTGTCCAGTACAAGGTGACCATGCCTACACCGGCATTCCTACGAGTCTCTTCATCCAGCTTGACTACATGATGCCTCCTAAGACAACCGGTAAGTCCATCATTCTGACAGGCTACATCAAGCATCGTCCGGTGCTGACACAGGAAGACAAGGATGCCATCATCTACGGTAACAACAACGGCCGTGGTCGCAGAAACTACTACAATCCGCAGCAGACGTCCGAGAACATTATACAGGTTGGTCCGTACGGTGACTCGGTGTACAGTGTTCGCTACGGTGGCTTCAAAGCGTTCCTTCTGCTTGCTCAACAGCACCAGCAGAACCTGGAGAAGCAAGAGAGAGTGAGAACCTTCATTCAGGGACAGGGCCGCCACACGAACTTCGAGCCTTCGAACCTGCCGAAGCCCTCGAGAAACGGTGTTCTGAGACGCTAAACTGTGTGCTCCTGTCTTATACTACTAATGACTGCTAATGACTCTTTCCGATCTTGTGCAAACATTTTTATCGTAATGTAATATAGTGCCCCAGCCTTATTCGCCCGTAGACGATGGCAGATGTGTGCGTGCCCCTACCAGAACCGTCTTAAATTTTTTCCTCTGCCCAAGAATCCGCGATGAGCTTATAACGAGACCCGCCTTTCTAGTCTCTCGTTCTTACGATCGTATTCTCTAGAAGCACCAGTCCGTGCTTGAAGTCCTGTCCAAGCTTTCTTATAAAGCACCACAATCCAGAAAAAGGTTTCTCCTGCATTGATAGCGCCAGCAAGAAGCCCACCATGACACAAACAGACTTGCACCGTTGCAGGTTCGTTGATTACACGCCTCACACAATCACATCCATGGCGTTCTCCCACCCATCGACACGCAAATTCTCGCCAAATGACCTCAGACTTGCGGTTGGCCGTAACAACGGTGATGTTGAAGTCTGGAACCCGAAGGGCAAGTGGATCCACGAGACCACGTTGCAAGGAGCCAAGGACCGCAGCGTTGAAGCTCTTGCGTGGTGCACCATCGAAGGCGAGGAGCCTCGTCTCTTCAGCATCTGTGGCACTTCAAGTGTAACAGAGTGGGATCTCCGTACGGGACGTATCCTGAAGGAAACTGACTGCAATGCTGCCATCATCTGGTCCATCTCCACGAGCCCAGACCAAAAGAGCATCGCCGTTGGCTGTGACGACGGTACGGTTGTTGTTCTGGACATCTCTGGTGGTGTAGGCTCCGTTGAGCACAAGATGTTCCTCCAGAGACAGGAGGCACGTGTTCTTTCTCTGTGCTGGGCCGGTGAAGATGTTATTGTTGGTGGCTGTGCTGATGGCCGCATCAGAGTTTGGGACGCCAGAGACAGGCACCTCATCTCCACAATGCGTGTTGACAAGAGCAAAATTGAAAGCACACTGGTCTGGTGTGTTCTGTACTTGCCAGAGCTCAACCAGGTTGTATCGGGTGACTCTACCGGTTCCGTCAAGTTCTGGGACTTGAAGCACACAACGTTGTTGCAGAGCTTCAAGGTCCACGAAGCTGATGTCCTCACTTTGACGACTGACATAGACAACGAGGCTGTTTTCACAGCCGGTGTGGACCGTAAGATCTTCAAGTTCCAGCAGGTGGAGCACCAGAGCCAGAAGAAGTGGCTCAACGTGTCTAACAGACTTTTCCACTCCAACGACGTCCGTGCGATGGTATCGTACGAGTCCAAGAACTTTAACTTCCTTGTCTCTGGCGGTGTGGAGAAGAGCATCGTCGTGAGCGGCCTCAGAGACTTCACAGATGGCCAGTACCGCAAGCTGAGCATCATTCCACAGAAGCGAGTTGTCACGCTGAACAAGCGTGAGAAGCTCATTGTGTTGTGGCAGGACCAGACCGTCAAGATCTGGAAGCTGGTCCTCAAGCACCAGAGGGCTAGTGTTGACAATGAGGCCAACGACGTCGATGAAGCTGAGGAGCTCTCAGAGTCATTTGAACTTGTTTCCAAACTCACGCTTGCGGACGAAGAGAACATCACAACATGTGCCATCTCTGAAGACGGTTCTCTGCTTGCTGTCGGTAGACTCAACACCACGAAGCTCTTTCAGCTGAAACCGAAGGCTAAGGGCTCCAACAAGCTTGCCGTCACCAAAATTACATACCCGTCGCTCAACGCTCTGGGCTCTACGCACCTGGCCTTCTACGGTAACACTCACATCGTGGTCGTCACCCCAGAGAACGAGCTCCACAAGCTCTCTCTAGAGGATACAGGTGCTGAGCCCGTGGAGTACGCTCTCTCAGAGCTTCCCCGTACCAAGTCCAAGCTGCCGTACACTGAGAACATATCCCAGATTGCACTCCACCACTCGACCCTCGTCATCGCACGTGGCTCTGCTGTCGACACCATCAACTTGGATGCCAGTGGTGTGGAGGAGTCGTCCGCCTTCATCAGGCTTTCCAGCTTCATCTCCCACCTCGCTGTTGCTCCTTCTCGCGAGTCCCTGGTGGTCATCACCTCTGAGTCCAAGATCTACGAGTTCTCCCTCTCAGATGCTCACCTGACCGAGTGGTCGAAGGCCAACTCCGAGTTCCTCCCCCAGCAGTACCTCTCGCAGACGGAGCCACCAGTCGGGTGCTTCTTTAGCTCCAAACTGTGGGTCTACGGAGCCACGTGGGTTGCCTCTTTTGACCTGGATCGTAATATCCCCGTGAAGAAGGCCAAAATTCAGTCCAAAAAACGTGCTCACAACGGTGCACTCCTCATTGGCCATAACACCGATGTCTCTGCTGATGCTGAGGACGAAATCATGAGCGATGCTGAGGAAGCCCTAGAGCCTCCTGTCCAGGAGAGAGAGAAGAGTGCTAAGACAGACAGTGCTGCTTACGCGCTGACACAGAAGTACCAGGGTGTGCTATTTGCTGATATTCTGGACCAGGACCAGATGTTGATCGTGGAGAGACCACGTACTGCCTTGAAGCAGCCACCAGCCTTCAAATTGCAGCAGTACAGAGTCTGAATGTGTATAGACCAATGGCTACGCTGGATTACGAGAGTCTGTAGATGTGTAGAGACTTATATCTCCAAATCTACGAGACTTTGTATTGCAATGATTCAGAGTTACGTATTTTCAAATTCAGCTAGTGGGTGTGTCAAAGATGGATCATACTAATTATTACACTAATTCATCAGCAGCTTGATCTGTATTGTGTTTTCATGACGTGTAGTATAGCATATTCAATAGCAGAGAGAAAAACATTAGCATAAATAAAATAATCACATTATAACAATTGATATACAATTGCAGCAAAGAAGTAAAATACTAAAAATAAATACCAAATGTATAGCAGCTACATTAGCTATTAAAGCAGCTTGTACCTAAAAGCTAATATATATTGTAATTCTTTCCAATAAATTTTTAGGAGTAACCAAAGTACTTGATCTAATCGATGGAAATAAAATAGTTAATTGGACATTATGAAATCATCAAACTATAAAATGACGATATTACCTTTCAACGCTACATCTACAAAACTTTGTAGGCTCATATAAAAGAGTGGGGTCATTAAGTGTGAAGAAGTCATCAAAGGATATATACAGTGATCTTCGAGATCGATTTTGGTGCGTGTTTGGCCTGAAAGTCGTACCAGTAGTTCTGTGGTCGTGATTGCATGACTTGATCTATAATCAGTCGTGTGGCTTTCCGCTGATTCTTGGGAAAAGTCTGTCGGTGTGGAAGTTAATGGAGGATCTTGAGGCAGCGTGTTTGACCTTTGTCTCCATGCACACTTTGAGATCTTTCTCCAGAGCAGCACAGAGCTTGGAGCCCTCACCGTTAGAAGACCAACAGTTGAGGAGAGAGGACATCATCACGATGCAAGGCGACACGCCCTGCTCGTTCACTGGGTTCTTAGCACGAAGACGCTCGAGCTTGGGAAGACGAACAGCAGCTCTCTTGGACGACATTTTCTGAAGGGATTTGGGCCGAAATGGTACGGTAAAGCGAGGTTCAGCCTAGTGAGATTGTCCGTCTTTGTTCTGTATGAGCCCTGGTGGAAAAAAAAAATCGAACACCGCGAAAAAGGCCGGGTAACTCGGTCACGTGCACATGCTCGTAACAACCAACAAAGCTACTAAATACATCAACACGATTGATCTCACGAACAAAAAAACTTCACTTATTAGATATCTAAAGTACAAACGTCCACGGCTGCATGTTGAAAGCAGTCACGTGGAATGTGCGATGCAACGTTGAAAAGAAACTGAACCAAGATTAAAAACCCAATATTACCGTATTTGTCTTTGAAGCTCTCTTAGTCCTTGGCGTTCAAAGGCTTTCTGACCACAAAGAGCATCATAGGAGTGAACAGCTTCTGCTTACCACCCTCAACGAGACCAACAGCAGCCTCCTCTAAAGCAAGCGTGACTTTTTGGGAACCAGCTGGTGCGAGGCCCAAAGTCTCCAAGAAACCAACCATGGCTGTAGTGAATTTTCTACCGAAAGAGGAAGTTCTGAAGAAAGCACTCAGGTCGTAGAGAGTCTGAACGAACTTCCACTCACCGGTTAATGGGTAGTACCAAGGAATCTCATCGCCCATGTCGGCGAGATCTTGCTCATGCTCAATCTCGAATCCAACGTTCTTCAAAGCCTGTCTAGCAACGTCGACCTTGTACATCTTTGGAATACCGTCACCAAGCTCAATCTCGTAGGCGATCTTTCTGTGCTCCTTGTTTGTCTCGTCGTACTTGTCGGTCATGACCCACTCGTAGACACCGAAAACACCACCTGGCTTCAACACCTTGTAAATTTCGCCGTAAACACCCTCGAGAACTGGAGCGTGAACAGTGGCCTCAATGGCATAGACAGCATCGAAGGTCTCAGGCTCGAAGTCCATGTTCATGAAGTCACCCTTGACAAAGCTCATCTTCTCAGCAAGACCGGCCTTCTGCGCATACCAGTTGGCCTTCTCAATCTGGTAGTCATTGTTGTTCAAGCCGACAATGTTACAGTTGGTGAATCTGCAGATCTCACGAGCTGGACCACCAACACCACAACCAACATCAAGAACGTTCCAGCCGTCCTGGATACCAATCTTGGCGGCGAGGTAGTGCTCGTGGCGAGCAGTAGCCTGGCGGAATGGCTCTCCTTTGTAGTATCTGGAGAAGTGGAAAGAAGTACCCCAACCGTACTCGTAGAAGTCGGTAACGACATTGTAGTAGGAGTGAGTGGACTGGTTGTAGTCCTCGAGACGTCTCTTCTCAGCCTCAGCATCAGTCTTACCGTCCCAATGCTTGAGGTAGTCGTCGACAGCGGTCTTCTGAGCGTTCTTGTTCTTAGAGAGAATGGCTCCAAGACCGGACTTGGCACCGGCGTTATCGCCGTGGAGGGCTTTGGAGAATTCGGCCTGGTTCTTCTTGATATCAGACATCCTTTTTGAAGTGTTGAACTTGTGTTGAACTTGTGTTGTGCACAAAGCGCAAGAGGGGGGAATCAGAGCGGATCGTGTTTTTTTATGTTGACGACGCACTTCGTACGGGCTGGGTGGGCGCTAAACGACGAGACGCGTCGCGGAACGAACCGAGGGGTGAGGCTCGTAAAAGAAGACGCGAGGTGCTCGATATAGGCTTGAGCTCTCTTTATAGTCCGAGGATTGTGCTAATTGGGTGGTTTTCTCTACAAATGGGTCGGTTTCTGGAGTAAAAGCTTGCCGGAAGTTGTGTTTCAGAAAACAAGTGATGTCAGTGTATAAGAACTATACGCGTGTGCCCATCGCTAGTCGCGATTTAGCTAAACGAGCGATACGGCCTGAGCTTCCAGTGTTTAGCAGATGACCCCAAACAAAACTATCATCTTGCATGAAGTTACCTAACATACAGATCTTTAATCGAGCTTATTCGAATTAAGGTTCTAGTAACATCCGATAAACGAGGTCTCATTACAGTTTAGTTGCCCCTTGTCCACTGTGTAGTCTCCCTTTCTCTTACAGTTCGAAGAGAAATAACCGACTGCGATATATCTGTCAATAGATCAACATTGATGATATGATATTTTTTCTGCATAACCAATACATCGATTCATTGTGAAATATATTGAACCGTCGCCTGTGCAACATAATGCACAGGAATGTAGTAGACGTACAGTCTCTATACGATGTTTTACTCAAATACGATCTTTCTATTAATACAAACTAATCATGCAGCCTTCGTCATGGGTTAGGTTCAACCCTTATTGATCTCTGGACAGATACGAGCGCCCTGGAACCAGATTCTTGCTGCTGCACCGGACCCAATCAATGTCTTGACCATAGGTTTTTCACCAGCTGAACCCTTACCTTCTTGAGCTCTTTCTTCTGGGTTTGGGTCAAACTTCTTGACAGTACCGAACTGTTCCTTGACGAGTTCGTAGTGATCCTCCGAGAGTCTCCAAACTTCAAACATTTGAAAATAGAGTCCATCTTTTGGATCGTAATGGTACTTTCTGAAGAAATTCAAATGTCTCTCAACCTCCTTCTTACAAGCATTAGCTGTTGACTCTGGCGCCTTGTCGCCAACAACCAACAAGTAATCTGCCAATCCTTCAACAAGGAGCTGGATAAAGTAGGATGGATCTCTCCAGAATCGTCTTCCGGCCTCAACCCAATCACGACAAAACAAAGACTTATTTCTGTTAGTAGCTGCTGCTGCCAACTCATTAGCATGATGGAGCCACTTCTCATCCTTGGTAAATTCGTACAACAAAGAGCAAGCACTGAGAGCACAGCCTGTGTTGTAGGTCCATTTCATACCATTGGCACCGTCTCCGTTCTTATCGATTCCATCCAGAACGGTGTATTCCCCCTTATCGAGCAATCTATCCAGCAACCAGTCCATGCATTTAGCAGCAAAGTCGATATAGGTCTGGGCTTCATTAGGAACAAACTTGGCCAGTCTCAAGCAGGCAAGAGCTGTCTCACTGGTACTGATAGCACTGATGTATGGCTTGTCTCTATGCCAGAGAACACCACCTTGCACCTTTGCCTTTTTATCATTGTTCCAACCACCCATCAAATATCTCACAAGCTCACGACCACGATCCAGATATTCTTTGTTCTGTGTGACTTCGTAAGCCGTGATGAGTGCACTAGCAACCTGTGCGTCATCATCGTAGTAGATATCATTGTTTCCGTTGAAGTTTTCAACAGCGCAATAGCCGTAGTACGACGGCGATCTGTAACGGTATAGGGCCTGGACTGCTGGACCAATCAATGGACCCAACTCCTGCGGATAGAGTCTTGCTCCGTCCACAATAGCTTGAGTAGCAACAGCGACGGACCAAACGTTGAACTTGTTCTCATCTCCGTATGTTCCTGAACACTTTGGACGAGGTGAGGTGAAGGTGTCCTTTCCGGAGTTCCAGAACGTGCCCCACATGTTGCGCACAACGTTGTATCCTTCCTCAGCAGGGTTTACAACCAATGAATTCTCTTTTATGGTCATAGCTTTCCGTTTCTAGTGAGCTTCCGTGACGAGTGCCTTCTATCCTGGAGATTCAATCGACCGTTCACGATATGTTGCGATGTGCTTGTCTTATATAACACGAGCGGTGTACATGGGTTGCGCGCATCTTGAAATCTGGCGGAAAGATGGCGCAGTTTGGCGTGAAAGCAATATTGCGCTTTTTCGCTCTTTGGCGCACTCTGGCGCAAATCGGAAAAACAGAATACGTCATGGGTTTCGCCAAACACATATCGCAACCAGGATTTCGATATATTGAAAATCTGATATATCGACGAAATGATATAATACGCCATGGAATATTAGCCACGATAAGCTGAACTCACATATCACATCCAAGGATTGAAGCATTTAGCCGGCGTATCTTCGGAAGTCAATTGTGTGTCATGTGGATATGAAGCCCTCTACAAGCAGACATCGTATATCCATGCATCAAATTAGTACAAAATTGTTTTCGTTCCGGAGTACTTTTTTAGCAATTCTGGAAGTTTTGGCTCGTCAAGCACACTGTGTGTTTTGACGTCTTGGTAAGTTGCATCCAGGATGAGAGACTTGATCTCATACTTTCCAAAGTCTAAGCGTAGCAGTCTTTCTGGTGTTCCTATCACGTATTTGGTATCGTCTCTCATATTGAACTCGTAGCCCTTACCGACCTTCATAGCCTTGGACTTTGGACCTAATGCCTTGAACAGATCGCCAATTCTCACACGGTTGATGGCAACGATAAGCGTGAGACCCTTATTGTACTTGTCTGTGAAGTCTTTGAAATTGTCCAGAGAACGTTTCTCCTTGTATTTTGAGGCATCGACAAAGTCGCTCTTCTTAAAGTAGTCCAATTGCGTAGCATCTGCATTGTTCTTAACGAGAAGCTGGGTGAAAAACTCTGCCAATATTTCGGAACCTGAAAGGGGAATGCTCTTCTTCTTGGACATATCCTGCTCCATTTTCATCCTCTTCTTTTCCTTGAGCTTGTCATCTGTCTTTCTTCTCTTCTTTCCGCTTACCTCGCTGTTACCGATGGGGCTACCGCCGTTATCTCTGGTAGACACAACTTCCTCGTCCTCGGACTCGTCTTCGCGGATCTCAACAGCTGGAGCCTCCTCCTCTGAGTCCACCAGATAGTCGAGGCCATCTTCTAAGTCATCAGGATTGTCGATTTTGCTCATTTCTCGTCGGTATTGGCCAGTTCCAAACACAAAAGGAGCCCACCCTCGAGACAGCTTGCAAAGCTCATCGCTCCACAGACGTCTCGAAAATTTATCCATGTGGCCCCTACCATTCGCGAATACGTTCGATGCTCCCTCTTCGCGAATTTTTAGCGGGGCGAACTTGTGGTGGCCAGAGCACTAGTTGGGCTCCAAAGGCGCTACCAACTCCACCAATAAGCACCACATCAACTCACACAGAGCTGCACACGAGCATGTTGAGATCTCGTCTGCTGCTACAAACGGCGGCCCTCAGGTGCGTTGCCCCCACAGTGCGGGTGGCTGTTCCATTTGCCGCCACCTACGCCCACAAAGCTCCACCCACAAGAAGAGCCATCCACTCCACGCCACGCGCTCAACTCTTCAACAAGGACGGCTTCTTCGACTTTTCGAAGTTCAGAAGAATCCTCGACGCCGCAGGTGTCGGCAAGGAGGACCCGCGTCTCGTTGACAGAAAGAGCCAGGTTCTTCTCCAAGTAATCCTTGGGAACGAGCCTGACATCACACATATCAAAGCCGAGCTGACGTCTCTGGTGAAGGACGGCGCATCTGTATCGCCATTCATTGAGGCTCTCATCGAAACAACAAAGGGCAAGGACGACGAGGCCATCGTCTCCAAACGAAAACTACTTGAAGAGCTGTTGGTGTTCGCCAAGGGCGAGGAGGCCAGACTGGCCTCCGGCGTTTCAGGCTCGGTCTTTGATGAGGTTTTGAACTCCAAGGAGTCGGACTCTGATACTAAAGAGGCCAAGGAATCGAAAGATAGCAAAGAATCAGAGGAAGATCTGGAAAAGAGAAAGATCGAGGAAGATCTGAAGAAGAAGGCGGAGAGAGCCGAGGATGAGATTGCTTTCAATAAGTGGCAAAAGCAGAATGAAGAGCGCATGAAGAAAGCTGAGGAGGAAATCTCCAGCGGATCAAAACGTTTCGTCAAGGACACAAGCGATCCAAATAACAGAGTGTACGCCTTCCGTATCGATCCTCTGGAAATCTTGCTGTTCTTTGTTGCCGTTTCCTACATCATCTACTCCACCTCGTCTTCTGAGGGCTCCCACGAAATCACTTTCCAGGAGTTCCGTACCAAGTTCCTCGATAAGGGTTTCGTTGAAAAGATCGTTGTCGTCAACAAGAGTCTTGTCCGTGTCATACTAAACGATAATGGTCGCCAGTTCATGGGTGGTAACGGTCAAAACTACTACTACTTCACCATCGGATCTATTGATAACTTTGAGCATAAGCTTCAGAGGGCCCAGGATGAGAACGGAGTACAGGAAGACTTCCGTGTTCCGGTTAACTACGTTCAGGAGGGTCATTTGATCCGTACCATTTTCCAGTTCTTGCCAACTCTGTTGATGCTAGCGGGATTGTTCTGGATCACGAAGAGATCTGCCCAAGGCGGTGCTGGTGGCCCAGGTGGTATCTTCGGTGTCGGTAAGTCCAAGGCTAAGAAGTTCAACCAGGAGACCGATGTCAAGGTCAAGTTCAAAGACGTTGCCGGTATGATTGAAGCTAAAGAGGAGGTCATGGAGTTTGTCAGTTTCTTGAAGAACCCAGAAAAGTACGAGAACCTCGGTGGTAAGATTCCACGTGGTGCCATTTTGTCTGGTCCACCAGGTACTGGTAAGACTTTGTTAGCAAAGGCTACTGCTGGTGAAGCTGGTGTTCCGTTCTATTCTGTCTCTGGTTCCGAATTTGTGGAGATGTTTGTGGGTGTTGGTGCTTCCCGTGTGCGTGACTTGTTTAAGACTGCTCGTGAGAATGCGCCAGCCATCATCTTTGTTGATGAGATTGATGCTATCGGTAAAGCACGTACTAAGGGTAACTTCAGTGGTGCAAACGATGAGCGTGAAACTACCTTGAACCAGCTTCTTGTCGAGATGGATGGCTTCCAGTCTTCTGAGCATGTTGTTGTCCTTGCTGGTACCAACAGACCAGATGTTCTCGATCAGGCACTGTTGAGACCAGGTAGATTCGACAGACATATCCAGATTGACAAACCAGAACTGGAAGGAAGAAAGGAGATCTACCAGGTGCATTTGCAAAAGATCACTCTAGACATCCCTAAGGAAGGAGAGTCATTCGCTGAACTCAGTGGTAAGCTTGCTGCCTTAACTCCAGGTTTCTCCGGTGCTGATATTGCCAACGTTGTCAATGAAGCTGCCCTTATTGCTGCTAGACATAACGATGAGGTTGTTACCCTCAATCACTTCGAGCAGGCCATCGAGCGTGTTATCGCCGGCTTGGAAAAGAAGTCCAAATTGCTTTCCCCACAGGAGAAAAAAGTGGTGGCCTACCACGAGGCTGGTCATGCCATCTGTGGCTGGTATCTCGAGCATGCGGACCCACTTCTCAAGGTCTCCATCATTCCAAGAGGTCAAGGTGCTCTCGGTTATGCTCAGTACTTGCCTCCAGATGTCTACTTGTTGTCTGTGAACCAGTTGCAGGACCGTATGACCATGGCCCTTGGTGGTCGTATTTCAGAGGAGTTACACTTTGATTCTGTTACATCCGGTGCTTCTGATGATTTCAAGAAGGTCACTAACATTGCTTACAACATGGTCACAAAGCTCGGTATGTCTAACAAGATCGGTCCATTGGCTTATGAACGCAAGGATGAATCTGATTTGACCAAGCCATTTTCTGAAGAGACTGGTACTTTGATTGATGAAGAGATTCAAAGAATTGTTAACGAATGTGCCGATAAGTGTCGAGCACTTTTGACTGAGAAGGCAGCTGACGTTGAAAAGGTAGCTCAGCTGTTGCTAAAGAAGGAGGTTTTGACGAGAAATGATATGATTGAATTATTGGGTCCGAGACCATTTAAGGAGAAGAACGAGGCGTTCGAGAAGTATTTGGATCCAAAGGACAAAACTGCACCTGTTGCTCCTGCTTGAACGCTGTTACACAGAACTTGTATACAAACCTGTAAATAGAAACTTGTATGCATAAATTATACTTATATCCATTCATCGAACTACTCAGTGAAATATTGCTCAATATCTTGGTTCTATAGTACATACATCAATCATAGGAGTCTTCAAACCAACGTTCTTTCATACTCCTGCTGCTCCAATATGGCCTTCTTGGTCTTTTCATCAATACAATCAGCGAATACTTCCACAGGAACATCCTTAAGCCCTGTGTACTTTGCCAAATGTGGCAAGCTCATTACTGTCTCAAATACAAGTTTTCTTCTCTTCCCATTCTTCTCGTCTTCTGGACTCAAAACCTTGCGATACTCCACATGATTTGGTTGTGTCACACCCGGAACAAAAGTGGTTCCAGTATATGGGTCTCTCATTCCTCGTGCAAGAGCGTATCTATTCTGGAGTAGAAGTGTATCAACTTCTCGAATAGCGTTAGCATGCTGATACATCCAGTTATCCTCACTCATCAAACCGTTTTGCTTCAGAGCTTTCATAGACTTCATTTCAAGTGATTCAAAAGCTGGAGCAGTTGTTGGTTGATGGTGAATTGTTCCTTGATGATAGACGCTTGAGGCACCGTGCCAAGCAACGAATTGGTTCTTATTATACGGAGTTCCTTTCGGAGGCATTGTATCTTGTGGATCAGCAAGTGTTCCCTCGGCGACTTTACCTTCAGCCCTGATCTTCTTAGCATAGTAATCATCTGTGATGTTTTTACCTCCAACAACGATCTTCGCACCAAACTCACGATAGACGGATCTAGCGGTCACAAGACCGATAACACGACCTTTGTAAGAGTGAGGGATAATCTCACGTTCAATAAGATCGAATTTTTCATCCTGATCAACGACGACTTTGAATAGTGTGCGGTGTTTCTGGAAAAGCAAATACGAATCACGGAATCCCATACAACGAGCCGGCTCTGTCGAGAGCATATACAGCTTGTCACCTCTTCCCTTAACCGTGAATGTTCTCACACGGTATTCTCGGCCTCCTTGTAGTTCACCGTTCTCATTGATCTTAGTCTCACCTTCCTCATCTTCGGATACGTCGTACTCATCGCCAACAACTTTCAGGATTCGACCATGGTCGGAACGTAGGGTCCCCTCCGGAGCAACAGCAGGCTTACGTCCTCTTCTTCCCTTGTGTTTTGGAGTGTCTGTTCCGTCTAAATGGCGTCTCTTGGCTGAGCCTTCCTCCTCGCCTTCGTCATCATCCATTACCTCGTTATAGTGTGGCGTCACGACAGGCTTGTTCTTTGGTGGACGGCCCCTGCGTCTCTTGACAGGCTGTGGCACAAGTACCTTCTCCTCTTCCCCCACATACTCTGGTTCATCCTCTTCATCATCGTCAGCCTCGACATCACCATCAGCTGCAACCTCAGGGTCCTCCTCGTCTTCGTCTTCCTCATCGTGGTCCTCGTCCCCCTGGTACTCTTCGTCGTCCAGGCCTGGCTCCCTGATATCGAGGGGAGCCTCAATCTCTGCTTCCTCGGTGGGAGCCTCTGCGGCGCTCATACTGCGGCGTGCTTTGATTTCTGAGTTAGTACATCATTTCCAGCTGCTGTTCTCTCACTGGATACCCACATCTTCTGTCAGCCATTATCGTCACGTCCTTATCTGTGTTGTTCGTGTAATCCTCTAAGCGCTGGCTTTCCTACTGGGTTTTCGTTGTTGATGTTTGGACGCGTCCATTTCGCGAAACAGAGTTTCGCGAACTCGTTCTGTGCGCTACGCTGATGGGATGGGAAAAATCGGTGATGACTTCGCTGCCCAGCTACGCTAGGCCCAATACGCCGTTCTGAGAGCCTCCTTCTTGTTACAGAAATGATACCTCTACGAAACGGAGCCCTCAGGCTTCCTGTACGGCTTCGATCGAGCATCCAAAGCGGTAGGGTGCCCGTCGTCTCCCACTCGTACTCACACACCCAAAGGCCCATATCAAGCTCCACAATGTCCACAGTGAAACCCCAGATAGACACCGTGTACTACACACCAACGGCCCATGGACGTCAAATACTGAAGACCTCCAGCTCAGATCCCACACCATTGTCGATCGAACAAGTCCAAGGGCTTCTTTGTCAGGTCGCAGAGTCTCAGCCGGTGAATATCCCCTTCCTACGGGCACAGCTGATACGGCTTCAGCGTTCGGGAACAGATATAGGGGCGCTCTTCGATGACCATAGGCGGCATATTCCAGCTCTACTTCTCTGTGGCGATAAGGACATGACCGTTCTGAATCACAGACTCTCAACGATAATCCGAAAAACCATACACAGTTCAGAGGCTGCAGAGGCTGCAGAGGCTTTTGATGAGAGCGTTTCGGTGTTGAAGTTGGGCTGCTCAGTTTCCACTGCCCTGGGCTTCAAGAGCCCTATCCGCCTGAGCAATACGGTAATGAAAATGCTTGTCGAACTAGCGATGTCCACTCGGAAACACGCTGTACTGTTTGAACTCATGCTGAAGGAAAAGATGGATGTTGCTCGCCCACAGCTTCGCCAAATACGCCATAGGCTGCTCCATGGCTCACAGAAAGAGAGAAGACTTTACGAATGGTCGGACATGCTGGATGAGTCTCAGCAGAACACCAAGAAGAGCCTCATGATTGACTTCGTGATGACGTATTCGTCTCGGATGATAAGACGTATCCTTCACAAGCATATCAAAGAGGGCAACATGACTCAATCGGTTCGCTATCTAGAACTGCTGATAGCCAGATATGCTGTTGAGAAGAGTCTTGTGAAAAATCAAGAACAACTCAGGAAGAAAACTGTCGAATTGTATGAGATGATTGGATATGTCTCTGTGTCGCTATGGAACTATCAGACGATTTTGGGGGTCTTGAATACCATGAAGGCCAACAAAGTTCCCTTCTCCAAAAGATTCTACATCATCCTCATAAGCTCCTTGAGAAAGAAGAAGCAGTATGAAGCTGGTCTCATGCTCATCAGACAACTACCAACTTTCTTCCCCAACCCAACCCCAAAGCTACAGAAATTTGCATCAAATGAGCTTCTAAGATTCATCAGAGAGAAGTTTCCAAACGACGCTCGAGTTGTTCTGGCACACTTCCTCGCCATATATCCACACTCCAGTAAAATGATAAACCGTCTCGGTGTTGCCGGTATCGTCTATAAGAGAGAGGTGTGCCTTTTGAAAAAATTCCAAGATGAAGTTGCTGTTGCTAACTTGGACAAATACTTCCAAATTGATTCTGAACCTTCAAACTATGCTCTCAATGAGCTTTACACATCCGTTTTTGCTCACATGGCTCACCATCAACTGAACACCCCGCACAACTATGTGCTCCTATTCAAGCACTACATGCAAATCATGACAACTAATGATTCTAGCACAAAAGCTGACTCGGCTGTCATCGAACAGTTCATCAAAAATGTTATCACAAAAGCCAGGAAACCATCTACTGCTCTATTCATGCTTCAGGAGTATTTGAAGCTAGGCCAGCCCAAGCACTGGAACAAACAGCTTATCACATTCGTCTTCTATCACCATGGCTGCCGTGCTGGTTCCAAGGAGTTCGTCCAATTCACTGACTTGATGGCGAAGTACGATGTTGCTCCCGACTTCAAGCTGCTTGCAGCGTTGACGCTGAAGGATTCTGACCAGGGTGAGTTGTGGTATAAAAGACTCAAAGAGATGGGATATTCTATCAACGAAGGGAGGGTCAAAAACAAAGCTCTCTTCATGGGGTGGGAGAAAAACACCTTTGACCATACCGTTGACTCGAAGCAAAACACAGTCAATGAAGAAGCTGTCACTAACGAGTGGGGGGAAGATGCTGACCTCTGGGAAGAAGACTCGAATGATGAGTTTGTCTCACGATTAGAGGAATCACTTAAAGGCCTGAAGATCGTTTGAGCTTACGAGATTTTCCTAACTTTTTGATGGATTGTCCATCTCTATCTTTATGACCTTATTGAAACGCCTTTTTTATGTGTCTCTACAATGTACAGTGTAGCTTTGGGAGCAATCCTTGCAAAAAGTGTGAGGCTCATTTCTTCTTGTTTTTTCACTACATCCCAAACTTCTCAGGTCGTACAAAACCCTAAAATAGACTCAGATACATGCTAAATAAACTTCGTAAATAATCATGACTTTTGAACACCACGCAATCTTTTCTCTGTTGTACTCAGACTCTTCAAAAGGCTTTTGTGAAGCCCCTTCTTCAATCCAAGCTTCATCTTTTCTTGTCCCATGCTCACAAACACTTGGCTCATGTATTCGTATTTCAAACCGACATCATCAATGGATTCAAACACATTTCTGACCTCTTCCGTTTTATTCGGTCCTGTTTTGAAAGAATGGAGTGGCAGTTTGGACGAGTTCATGAAGCTGATGGCAAGCTTGGCATCGTGCTTCAACAACCACATGCCAGTTTCTTTTCTTATTTTGTCATCACACTTGTTTCCCAATTCACATATTATATGGAGTGAATCTGACAAGTTGAATCCTGTATCTCTGATATTTCCATCGACAAGATCCTTGTAGACGTTTACAGCCCTCGGTATATCCTTCTCAGCATAAAGGTGTGCAAGTGCAAGGTATTTTTGATGTGACTCCAGGATCGGAAATATATTAATGTGCGAGATTCTCGGAATGGTTTGAAGAAGTTGAGCATTGTTATCCAAATGATAGAGAACGGTAGTCAGTTCAATAGTGGTCATTATATCTCTGTTCTCAACAGATTTCTTGGATAGCCACCTCTCCAAAAACAGCTCGAAGAATGTCTCGAACGCTGTATCCTTGATAGCGGATTTCACCTTCTTCAACAAAGGAATCAATCCACCAAAAACATACACCTCTCCATTAACATTCTCATTGAAAGCATAAATGAGAATACGAGGGTCAAGTGATCCATTGGTCCAAGCTTCAAGAGCTTCATCATATCTGTGCTCCAGAAGTCTCAGCAGGGAAATCTCCAAATTCAGATATTCAACCTCAATGACTGTAAGCTCCGTGGTAGCTTTACTTGAGGCTAGTTCCTTCTCCAACCTTCTCAGCTCAGTCACAGGTGCAAGCTTCTGCAGTCTTGACTGCGGCACGACCAGCTCAATGAGATTCTCCGCAAAGCAAGCAATTGAGGATTTCACTTGTGAAACCTTTCTCGCAAACTCAACCTCTTTCAAATCTCTTTCAGGATTAGACCCAGCAATTGGCTTCAGTACAATTAGATCAGCAAGACCTTGAACATTCACGTTTATGGGGTCAATCTTTGTCAAGCTGACACTCTTCGAAAAGGTCCAGCTCTGAGTCTCTCTTTGATCCACTAGAGAGTACGCCCGCATTTCACATCCAGTCACAACCAAAGCAGAGTCTTCATCTGTGATGACAGCATCCGGGTAGGAAATCATAGGAATGGTGCCTCTTGAAACATCACCTTTGAAATTGACAATTAAACCCATGGCTGGGTCATGTTTCCCAGTACCACAAACCAATAAAAATTCATCATCACCAACTCCTTCAACAAATGGCATCAGGTTTTCATTCCTTGTGCCAGTAGTGTTGACAGGAAAAAGGGATGTTCTGTTGTTTACCTCCTTGTTAACATCCAACATCTCATACTGTCCTTCATGTGCAATAATCAAACGGTCTTTTCGTCTCCTGCCGCATTTAGAAGCAACTTTGACGTCCTTTACAAGTCTCAACGCCTGCTTGGTGACATTCACCACACGAATCTGAGTCTCTGTCATCACCACAACATGTACACCATTCTCATCACACTTGGCGCTGCCATTCAAGTCCAACTCGATAGCTTCAACACCCTTAACACGCCCGATTGAGAGTGGTGTTGGTACAGGAAGGGAGAAGCACTGAAGAAGCCTTCCAGAAACGGCAAGTAAGATCTGGAGTGTTGGTAACGGCAGGAACTGCTTTATTGGGAACTGGCGAGTCGAATGAAATTGAACTTGGGATGTCAATATGTACTCTGGCTCTGTTCCACCAGGTACTATTGTATAGCTGAGAATGTATCCAAGAGACGTTCCGAGATAGACATTGTCTTTGTAATGTGAGATTGCGGTAGTGGTCCCGAGTGAAACCGGAACCTCAAGACTGAGCCTTGATAGTGTGTATGGCCCATTTGTTGATGATACTATGACCCCTTTTGGTATGTCAGTGGCTTGTTCTTCTCCGTCCTGTAACCTGCAATCGTCTTGAAGCATTGGTTCGGGTGTTCGTGAAATTTCAGCAGTAGAACACTCATCAGATACCAGAACTTCATTAGTCTGATCATGTTGTTCGTTGTCATGCACCGTGCTGCTCTCAGCCAGTGGTTTCGTCAAATGTGATGCGTTTCCATTCGGATTGAGATTGTCAGTGTCATTATCCTCTTCATCTTTCTCAAGTTCAACAGTTTCTTCATAAGCGCCGTCTCTTTTCTCATCGTCGATGGTCGGACTATCGGCAGTCAGTGGTAGTTCGGTTTGATCAGGCTCTTCTGTGGGTAGGTCATCATCTTTGTCTATTGCAGAAGAGTTAACAATGTTCTCGGTCAGTTCAGTATCCTCAGAGTCAGATTCGAGATCAGTGCACCGTGTATCAGCAATTTCCAGGGAAGTAGACTGCGCAATTGGTTCATTCTCTTGCAGTAAGCCGTTATCAATGGGCACAGAATCTTCTTTCCGATCGTCTTCGAGGGGAGACTCTTCGAGGGTAGACTCTTCCGTGTAAGACTCTGGGGCCTCAATTGCACTCTCTACCCCGCTCTTAGGGTTGGAGTCCTTGATAAGGACCTGTGGTGATTTGTGATTCCGTTCGGTCTCGGAAGAAGGCAAGGTGGAGAGTTTATGCGGCACCTCCACCTCCACATTTGCGTCATCTTCGGGGAATGCCTGTTCAGGCCTCTCGACCGTTACAGAAGCTTCAATACCTTCCTTTGAAGCATCAGGCTCCGTCTTGGGGTCCGGCTTGATCTTGCCCTTCTGCTTCTTTTTCTTCGCCATTCTGTGCTTGCTTGTGGCCTGTTACTAGCCCTGAAGCGTAGACTCAATTCCAGGCAGCTGACGTGTTTTAGAGATCCAGCAGAGTCCGAGTTCCGTCTCAGATAAGCGCAGATTTTCTGCTTCAAAAGATATTCAACTGGGTGGTGTGAATTGGTTTTGTGGAGATATAAGGTGTTCGGCGTGTTGGTGATGGAGACTGCCTTTGTGTATGGGCCACGGAGATCTCGCACCAGCTTTCGCGCACTGTTAAGAAGCTGATGCTCAGAGGGGTGACGATAAGGGAGCATGTTAATGTAATTTTGAGGGAATCCTACTCTACAACATAGTAAACGGTGAAGTAAAATTATTATTAGTTCTTACACTAAAAAGAAGGCGGCTACAGCGGCAGCAGCACCAACTGCTGCTTTGGTCGCCCCATTAGTTGAGGAAGAGGATGTGGCCTCGGCACTAGTCGTTGGTACACCCACTGTAGTGGTGTAGACGTTTTCAGTAGCTGTAGCAGCAACAGCAGTCAGATAGTTGTTTGGATAGTAAGCAGTAACGGCTCCAGAAGAGGATCCGTAAGTCTGAAGCTTGACAAGGAGCCATGTGGAAGAGTCACAGGACCCATCGGACTCCCTCCAGAGCAGAGAGTACTTCCCTGTTGAGAGCTCACAGGCAATGAAGGTGGAATGGTAATTGTAGTAGAGAGTCTTAGACTTGATGTTGAAGATGCCATCAGCACTTTTGCCATCAGTATTCACTGTCACCAGGCCATTGTTATCATTGATCGAGAGGTAGTAATCCTCATTGTCAGCGTCGACTCTGAATCGGCCATCACTGAGAATAGCAGCTTTTGAAACGGTCTTGGTAGTGTTCGATGGTGAGTGGTCCTTATCGTAGAAGTAAACGGATCCGTCTGTGCTGTATCTGAGAAGCTGGTAGTCGATGGTATCAGAGTACAAGGAATAATCAAGTGGTGTAACCACGACGGCACCGATTTCTGTGGATTCCGCAGATGACGCAGCCTTGGTGAGGCTATACCAAGCAGCAAAGCTGATTAATGGAAGTATCATCACTAAGATAGAGAAATACTTGCAAGCTAAGAGATCTGATACCTGATTCACTACACAACTACGAGGAGTGGGTGATGCAAGTCATTTATACGGGGTTCTAAGGGGTGCAATAAATGTTGCCCTGCATACCCGAACAATTCCTGATACTATGGCCCAAATACCACCACTTACCCTTCGATGCACTATTATTTCGCAGGTATTACCGGCGTTATCGCTTTGAAGGTGTCGATGAATTGCCTTTCCGATGCGCGTGATGGAGTTGTCGGACTTTAACATAGTGCTTCCTCGGGCCTATGAATCACTTTTTCAGGCCACAAATCTGTATCTCGGCTCAAGTTAACAATGTGACAAAAATTCAAACTCGCAGGGTTATGGAGTTTCGTTCCTGAACTCTTGGAAACCCAAAGTATGGGGTTGGCGTTCTACAAAAGCTGAGTACTCCCCTTAAAATCAGAACAAGACGCTGCGCTTGGAGCCCCCTGATCGAGGATGGAGTTTACTGTTGCTTGAATTCAAACAACTCAGTACTGTCTGTTACAATTGAGTGCCTCCATGTCCTTTGTAAACCTTCTGGAAGTACATTTAGCTTCACTTGCTATGGATCTTCTTCTTAATACAAATGATCCTAAGATCGTTGGTGTAATAGAGACCCATGAGACCACTTAGTTCAATTCAATACCAGAACTTACAATCTAGGCTGCACATACTAAAGAGTTTAACTACATGTGACATATTGAAATAATTTACGTGCTATATTTTAAATAAACTAGAAGGGATACTGTTCAGGGTCGTTTTCCCTCGTGTATCCCATTTTTGCCTGCTCTTCAACCTTCTCTCTCAGATATGGTAGAACAACATCAGCAAACACCTCATAACCTCTATATTCCTTCACATCATCGCTCCAACTCTCGATACCAGCGAGCAGTCTTTGAGGAACATGTGGCTCTTTACACATGTCAACCATTGGGAGGAAGTAAGTTCTAATAGTGAAAACACAAGCACCTGTTAAAGGCAGACGTCTCACAGACTGTCTTTCAGAACGGTACCAGATCTGATTTATGTCAGTGGCCTTATCAGCTGTATACCATCCAACTTTCTCAGAATTTTCATCACCAATTGAACTCGACCAGTCAAGTCTATCGTCAGTTTGAATGAAATAGTTGTTTCTCACAATTGGGGCCTCAGGTGTAACTCTTTGGAAGAACTTCTCCATTCCTTTTTTCAAGTGTGTATTGTACTTAGGCACATCACCGGTAGTATGAATAGCTGACAAGGGTAAGTTGATCTTATCCTTCAATCTCCAGAATCCAGCCAGCATGATACATCCGCCTTTCAGGATATACTCACCATTCTCATCCTCAACCATGATCGCAAGATCGTCCTGTGTAAAATGAGCAGCAATAAGCATTGGATCCATAGTTGGGTTAACGGTGTTGAACTCCTCACCATTGTACAAGTTCTTGATACCATTCGGTGTCTTCTCGAACAAACTTGGATATCTGGCAGGCAAGTAGTTTCTGAACTCTTCGAGCAATTCCATGGCTGGAGCGTAAGCCTCGGGCAAAGTACCATAGACCTCAGTTCCTTTTTCTCTGATTCTGTCAAGCTTCATCTGGTGGAACTTTGGCCATTCATTATCCAGTTCAATCCAATCCTCTGGCTTCATACTTCTGATTCCCATGGTAACATTGTACTTGTGCTTGAATGCTCTGTAAGGGATTGGGTCATAAGTCTCGATATTCCATCCCGGATAAGCGGGTGGGGTTGGGAACTTGTAGTCTTCTGCTCTCCAATGTCCCCACTTACGATTTTTGTTATTGGCAAGCTTGGCTGGGAGTGGACGGTTGGCATTCTTTTTTTGGTAAAAGAGGACAGCAGACACACAAGCAGTAATACCAAAGACAGTGATAATCACGAGGCGCATGTCCTCTGAGAAGCTGATACTCAGCTTGGAGGCAGCGGTGGTGATAAGACCCATGGTTAGTGTGCAGAATCAGGTCACAAGTTCTCCAATGGCAAAGGCTGCGGAAGACCTGCCCTTAAATATCACAACACCTATCGAGTCATGATAGAAAGTGCGTTCCAACTCTCCCAATACGGAATAAAGGTTGTTGGTCAAAGATGCGCCTGCTTCCTCTGAAAGGGCAGTATGCGTGCTCTTTTTTGCCTAATCAGGTCAACTTTCCCCTAGCCGCGATTGCATGGAGCACTCTCCTCAGGACAAGCTGGGAAGTCCGTAGATCAAGCTACTAGTGTATAGCACACATTTGACGAGGTCCAAACACACTTTGTTATGGAAAAAGTTGGTGTCTTCTTTTCGCCGGTTGTTGTGAGGCCCAGGAGTTGCAAGACCTAGGTGAGTTACCAACGTTTCGAGGAAGGCTTTATATTGTCTTTGAGACCAAACCGTCAGCAACCTGCATCGCTATCCTTGCTTTTGAGACTCATGTGTCTCCTTAATCCGTTGTAGTCGTACGTTATTTACGTAGAGGTGGTCCAATCAGGTTCTCTTTCCTCAGCTACAATCATAATTGTAAAGGTGATCCAATCAAGTTGAGTCTCTTTAGCTACACGAGATGGATAGTAAGTATGAGATTGTATTGCCGATATCTGTTCCTCTACACAAGAGAAGTACTCATAAAACATTACCTAATGTACATTAAAACCGTGAAGTTCCCAAATTAAACCGAAAACCAAACAAAACCATTCAATAAATCATTCAAAAGTGTGGATCAACTGCTTAGTTTCTCTCACCTCTGAGTCTTCTGGCCAACTGGATGTCCTTCTTCTGGATAGTAACACGCTTGGCGTGGATAGCAGCCAAGTTAGTGTCCTCAAAGAGGGAGACGAGGTAAGCCTCAACGGACTCCTGCAAAGCACCAATAGCAGATGACTGGAATCTCAAGTCGGTCTTGAAGTCCTGAGCAATCTCACGAACCAATCTCTGGAAAGGCAACTTTCTGATCAAAAGCTCAGTGGACTTCTGGAATCTTCTGATTTCTCTAAGAGCGACGGTACCTGGTTTATATCTGTGTGGCTTCTTGACACCACCAGAGGATGGAGCGGACTTTCTGGCGGCCTTAGAAGCGAGCTGCTTTCTTGGGGCCTTACCACCGGTGGACTTTCTGGCTGTCTGTTTAGTTCTGGCCATTGTTGTGTGTTGTGATGATGATAAGGAAAGGTTGTGGTGAGAGATAAAGTGTTGGGGGATACTGGCCTTTAAGTACTTTCGCGCGGCGGGGTGTGGGTGGCGAGGCGTTTCATTGCGTTCTGCCCGGTTTTGTGTGAGGGTATCAGAATGCTGCGTCCTGATTGGCCGTCGCGCCGTCACAAATTTCTTTTCCGTTTGCTGTGCCACTTTTTTCCAGTTGTGTAACATGTGTTTGTTTAGGCCGAATGCGCGGTCTGTTGTTTTAGCCCAGACACTTAGTGCTGAGATTTACTGTGTTTGTGCGTAAAGTCTGGTCTGTGTTGTCGTTCCCATTACTTCGCGCTATGTTGCTTCTCAAAGCGTAACTTTGAGCACATGCTTATCGTTTCGCGGAATGTTTCAGGAACAACACGTTCTGGCCATACAAAATAGCGATTGCTCAAACGCGAAATCATGTTCTCAATCGCTACACCACCTATTTTCTTAGGACTGAAATCTACCCCTTAAGTAAATCTCAGAACATAACCTGGGCAAACCACAACACCAGGGGGCGGGGCGCAACAGCCACAACAAACAAACACCAACGACGCAACATGATTGGCTCGCGAGAAGACGAAAATGACGGCACAGTTTGTCACACCGCTAAGGCGCACTTTCACCCGCCCACGGCAGCCCCGGCAGAAGTCCTTGGTGGCAATCTACTTAAACCGCCCGCCGCCCACTTTTTTTCACAACCTCTATTTGGGTTATTCGCTATCAACAACAACAAATAACTACAATTCATAATGTCTGGTAGAGGTAAAGGCGGTAAAGGTTTGGGTAAAGGTGGTGCTAAGAGACACAGAAAGATCTTGAGAGATAACATTCAGGGTATCACCAAGCCAGCTATCAGAAGATTGGCCAGAAGAGGTGGTGTCAAGCGTATCTCCGCTCTCATTTACGAAGAAGTTCGTGGTGTCCTCAAGTCCTTCTTGGAGAACGTCATCAGAGATGCTGTCACTTACACTGAGCACGCTAAGAGAAAAACTGTTACCTCTCTCGATGTTGTCTACGCTTTGAAGAGACAGGGTCGTACCTTGTACGGTTTCGGTAACTAAGCTGCTGTGCTTGTTATTTAATGACTGTTGGGTTATGATTGGTTTATTTAAATGGTGCACACCAAGGGTTTTGCTTTCAGGTTTTACAATTGTATATTAATGCCAAATGTGCTTTCATGAGTTTAATGTTAACTGATTGTCTTTGTAGCCATTATTTGCTTCTTCATCCGCTTGATTTGTCTCGTCCTTTTATGAAGGTACCGATATCAGTTTTCGATAAACTTGCTTACAATGGTAAATAATTAGTTACGGAGTCTTTCTTCTTCAATAATATCCCTCGAATTATTGTTTTGATATCTGTTCACATTGATCAGTATCATCTATCTGGTACTCACAATATCATTGCATGAGTTTTGATGAATAGTCATACTTCCTAATTTGATCATTTAATTACTCTAATATAGATTATCAGCGAGTGAATAAATTATATATATCAAGGAATCCTGATATCAACAGTTATTGTCAATTTCCTCAAAATGGTAAATCTTATATTATCAATTACATTAATTATATTTACAGAAACTTGGAGTGAATATTTCCATTTTGAATTCTACGATTATCCGATGAAGAGAAAAAACTGAATAATATTATTAGAAAAATAATTATAAATATAATTAAAAATTATATAATATTTACAACATGATTCCATATGTACTGCTCAATTATTCAGTTAACATTCAGAAAGTAGTATCAGCTCAAACTTATATTTTCAGAAGTGGTGATAAAGCCTAGTTGAGCATTACAAGATCACGTGTGAAACTGGAAAAGAAAAACGTCTCTTTTCCCTCAGATTCATTTCAGGTTAGGTAATGGCGAGAGAAGAAAACAACTCCATAACAGACATAAGGGGCGCTTCGTTTAGCAAGAATTTAGAATTACAAAAGGACTTGAGTAAAGTCAGCAGTTTGGTTAGGTCCGGGTTTTTCCCGGCCCCCTCCCCCACACTCTGGCGTGATGAAGATCTCGCAATTTAATTCCTGAGGAAAAAGGAAAATTCCCCATTCCAGCTATGATAAAGCGTATTCGGATATTCGGGCTATGTTGAACGATTTACTACCGACTTTCGACATGTATCTCACCCCTTTTCTGTAGTTGTCGATATATTTACCCTAACTAAGACGCTGCAGGCTTTAAACGAGAGGTGGGGCGTAAACGCAAACAACAACCACAAACTTGAAACAGCAGTCAATCACGCCATATCTTTTCACTTTCTTCCCCAAAGTTACTAGCTAATACCCTTAATATAGAGCCAATGGCTTAGTCTTGGAGACACGGAGTTAAGGGAGTTGTGTGTGTCTCCCACTACCAAAGATGCAAATGTAACCCATCAAAAAGCACAGCCCTAACAATAGGGCATTCTGGAACGTTCCATTACCGAATTTGTCTTAGGCTCATAGTGAAGAGGGTTACCCTGCCTGCCAAAGTTGCAAGGTTCGCGAAAAATTGCCCACGGCAGGGAGCGGGCGATAACTGCAAGTTGTCTTACAAATACAAATACAAAACTCTAGCAAATTTTTGAAACGAAACCAGTTTCATTTACCAATTAAATAAGAACCAACCACTCCAGTGGATTACGAATACCCTGTGAGAGTGAAGCCAGTTCTACCTCATCCGCTAAACACACTGCAAGAACCACAAACACCGTTTCTTGCTAAATTTGCCACCCAGATAGAGATCCCTGGAACGCCACCGATTTCTAATAACATCCCTGGTAAACTCGCAACCCAGCCCACCTTGGTATCCAACGAGAACAACCAGGAAAGAGGATCATCTGAAAATCCCAATATGACTTCTTTGATCTTTCCTCATCTGCGCCGTACCTTGACCGATGTTATGGAGGACGAGCTTTATCACGTTCCTCACCACCTCAGTAACGGGCAGCAATCATCAGGTACATCACAACAGTCACAGGTTATGAACAACCTTCTCTGGAATAACTCCAATCAAAGTTTCAAACAGTCTCCTACTCTCTCACATCAGAAGCTCACCAGAAACCCATCTGCTTTGGCTTCCGAAGAGATGTTGACTATTCCTGACGATTACACCCACCTTCCTCCGTCAATGACTCAGAGTTCTCCCCTTCAGCACACAGTGAATCCTGAAAATCTGACCAGAGTGCCATCCCATGATATCTACTTTGATGTTCCAGATGAGTCTTGTAATGTTTTCAATGAGTACGCTGATCCAGAAGTGACAACAACGAATCAAAATCTGGATTACAACTTTGCTGCTATGGATGGATCAACGCAACCGCAGAAGCTGCTCAAATTCAACGAGGATCTCACACTGGAATACTTCAACAACGATGATGAGTCCCAATTTGTTGTTTTCCCAGGAAGTTTGAGCCCAGGCATAGTACCTGAAGACATTGAAGATGAAGAACTCAGTGATGATGATGACGATGATTTCGATATGACATGCTTGGACGACACTACTATTTCTCAGAGTCAATATCAGCAGCAGCAACAGCAACAACAACAACAACAACAACAACAACATGAGCAGGTTCCACAATTAATGCCCCCATCACAGACACACTATCACCCACAGCAGTTCTTGCATACCACCAGACCGAATTTGTCAAGAGATTCCACAGAGTTGGAGTCGGACGTTGACCGTATGAGTTTGGCTTCAGACGATGAAGATACGTCTGATTCTGTCTTGGATGAAGAGGAACAACCAAACTTCAAGACAAAGACGAGGAAGAGAACACACTCCATTTCTCTACAGAAGCCAACACCGCAATCAGCGGAGCCATCCTTCCATACATACCACTCAACAGAAATGGCACATGGTGAATCCGAACCAGGTTCTCACCAGTGCACCTTGGTAAATCCTACAACTGGTGGTCCGTGCTTGAAGCAGTTCTCCAGACCATACGATCTGATTAGGCACCAAGAAACCATTCATGCCTCAAGAAAGAAGGTGTTCAGATGTGTTGTCTGTAATCAAATTGAAGGAGGACTGTCTAAGAAAACGTTCAGCCGTGGCGATGCTCTGTCGAGACATGTTAGAGTTAAGCACGGTTTAACTGGTGATGAAGTTGCTGAAGCCATCAAGTACGCTAAGGACAACGTTGAGTACATCTGAAATGATGTTTACGAATTTTTCAAATGAACCCCCCTCCCATACCCACACACATGAGCCATTAGTTAGCAGGAAGAACAGACCCAAATCCTTGTGAATCCGCTTTTGCTTTTGTTTTAATTTTTATGACCTTTATAACTATCACCATATTAATAGATGATTCACAACCAATTTTCAAAAAAAAAAAAGATCTTAAATCAGGAAAAGTTACAACATTCAAAGAGAGGCAACGCTATCTTTCTCGTTTATATTTTACTTCGATATACATACATTTATTCTTGACAAAGATTGCGTAGTGATACTGACATGAACGTGATTTTATCTAAAGCCTTCCTTAGCCACTTCTTCCGCCCTCTTTTTGGCAACTTCAGGATCAAGATAAAACTCTTCATTGACAGCCTTCAGCTCATCATCAACTTCGATACACATGGGGATACCATTTGGAATGTTCACCTTTTTGATTTCTTCCTCACTTAGTCCCTTTATAATCTTCAGCACCGCCCTCACAGTACTTCCATGGGCAACTATTAATACGGTCTTTCCTTTTTTCAAACTTGAGAGGACTTTGTCCTGGAGATATGGCTCTAATCTTTGGATGACCATCTCAAGAGATTCACCCTTTGGTAATTCCTTCAAGACGTCTTTGTATCTGTCATCAAGGGACTTATCACCATCGTGCTCGAGGAGTGGTGGGACACCATTGTAGGCTCTTCTCACGTGCATGTATTTCTCTTCGCCAAGCTCCGACAATACCTCTGACTTGTCACGGCCCTGTAGTGCACCGTAATGTCTTTCGTTGAGCCTCCAAGTCTTATCAACGTCAAGCCATTCTCTGTCTATCTCTTCCATAATGATCTTGGCAGTCTGGCACGTCCTTGTGAGCTTGGAAGTGAACACATGATCTGGTAGAAGGCTGAACTGCTTCAAAAGTTCAGCTGAAGAACGAGCTTGGTCCTTTCCCTTGTCCGTCAAATGGGCATCAAGCCAACCGCAGAAGATGTTGAGATCGTTGAACTCAGATTGCCCATGGCGCATCAGTAGTAATTTGTGTGGCATTGAAATGTATATCTGCGGAGTGCAATTGTATCTCACGGGAAATTGCAAGGTTCTATGTGAGTTGTGGTTGTTTTGTAAGAACAGCAGCTCCGTTTGTGGGAGAAGAAGTGAGATGATTTGCTGCAGGAGTTGATTCTAGTGGATCAAGTGATGCCCTCTGGTGTTGACGGTTATCGAGCAGTTCGCGGAAAGAGGCCTGAGGCCGATGCCTATCGTCTTCATGGCTCCTCGAAACAGCTCGAGAGTTTGACTTTTGCCCAGAAGCCACGTTTATTATTCTTTAGAAATTCTCCGAGGATATGGAATGGTACTTACGATGGTACTTTGGGTGCTTGAATTGTCCCATTTCATTTGAAATGATAGCCACAGAGTATGCGGTTCGGAATTGAATATCGGACCGAGTGGGAAAACCGCATCGCTCTTCAAAAGTGAGGAAACAACGTGTCGAACACTCCGCTTCTTCAGCAATAACCATAATTCCGGACGGTCCACAAGTTCATAACACTGGAGATAACATGCTCACTCGAAACCGTCACAGGATAATTGTCCTTGGTGCATTTGCCCTTTCGAAATTCCTCCACGTCTTCCTCCTCTACCTTACACCTACACAGTTCGATCTCTCGACACCGGGAAACACACTGCTCGAAAAGACAGTACGTTGGGATGCGGTTTACTTCAATTCACTCTTCTCCAAAGGCCCTCAATTTGAGCACGAATGGGTCTTTGGACCCCTTTGGGCTAGAACAGTACAGATACTATCCCAAAGTTTTGATTCGAATCCGTCCCCTTTGATCGTTGGGTTGTTACTCTCGAATATCTGTCAACTGTGCACTGCAATGGTGCTATATGAGTATTCGATGGTGGTTTTCTCTGGATACTCTGAGATTGCATTGAAAAGCACGATATTGTTCATCTGGTCGCCAATGGGTATCTTCGGAACTGTGTCATATTCGGAGAATTTCGCTGCCATGTGGAGTATTGTTGGACTGTATCTTCGTGAGGTATCTTTCATCAATCATAGCCCGATAGTCTACTCAATGAGCTCTTTGTTCTTTACGCTGGCGTTCCTGACACGATCCAATTGTATTGTGTTAGGTTTCTGCTATGTCTATGATCTACTGATTCACAAGAGAAGAAGAGCTCTTTTCAGTGGGATGATCCTCGGCGCTGCAGTCGTTGCATCGATCTATCACCCGTACTCGGAATTCTGCCCAGGGAGACCATGGTGCAACGAACTAGTCCCATCGCTGTATTCATATGCTCAAGCAAAGTACTGGAATAATGGCTTTCTGAAGTACTGGACTCCAAACAATCTGCTCAACTTCGTATTTGCATCTCCGGTGATCTTGTTACACAGCTTGTCCATCAAGAGTTTCATTGTGTCCAGAAGTCAGCCTGTGGCTCTAGCGTCTTTGTTATTTTTGCTTTTGATAGTCTTTTTTGCCCACATCCAGATCATCGTGCGCATATCGTCCTTCTTGCCCTTATCATTTTGGTACATAGCCAGACAGCTTGCTCAAGGGAGAGGGCGCTGGTGGATCCTTTATTTATGTGTTTGGATTCCCCTCCAGACGGTATTGTATGCGGGTTTCCTTCCTCCAGCATGAGACTTGTCGGATACGTGATATGTATATTGTAAATAAAAAACAACATTATGCTGATCGTTTATATGTGTGTGTGGCGCGCAGATTAAACCTCTTTTCTACGAAGTGGCGGAGTGCTTTGGTGTGCGCCACCAAAAAAATACAGCGATGTTCCTTTCATTCCAAGACAACCCAGCAACAGAACTCCACGTCCACCACCACTACAACCAATACTACACATCCATGCCCGTCATCCAAAGAGATTTGTTCTCGAAGAGAGACTGGTGCTACGGTTATAATTGCAGCTCTACTTGGAGCTGGGCTCGTTGGATCCTTTTCGTCCTCTTCATCCTAGGACTTATTCTTATTGTTCTCTCTGCCATAAGAGTGAACAAACGGAGAGGACGTGAAGGGCGAGATCCTATCATCGGTACTGCCTGGATCACTCCACCATCATACTATCAATCTCAGAATCAAAATCAGGAACCATATGTACCCCCTTACAGCGCAGAGGCTAACGATCAAGACTTGGGATACTACGACGCCCAAGGAAACTTCCACGCCAACTCCAAAGTACAGATGGCCCAGGCAGATGGTTCATACAGGCTCAACACCCTTGTAAATGACCAGACAGGCGTCAGTGCTCCAGGTCCAGTGCAGGTAACTGGACTGAATCCACAAGATGACTTTAACAGGCAGTTCCAGCGATATTATGGGCAGGCCAGCGTTTCTTCCGAAGCACCAAACACCAACACCTCCCAAACAACCAACAATGCGGTTCGTCCTTCAGCAACGACTGACTCAGAGGAGTATGCTCCCCCTCCAGGCCCTCCTCCGGCGCACACCCGCAACTGACTTACTATCATACCCGCTTGATTTATCCTCCTCACTAACAGAGGATCTTCACAGCCACTAGGCTCTCTGATTTATGTAATGACAAACCGAAATTGTTCACTTTTTCTTATAATATGTTTAGTACTCCGGAGTTTACGCTGTGACACGGCCTATTGTTTAAAACCTCAGAAAAAATGGTATCCGCTCATTGACTCCGTCCCTAAGCGGAGTATCGTTGCGCCATTTCCCAATCCGGTAGATGAGCGCGCGGGGGAGGATTCGGATGGGCAAGAGTAAGTATGGGCGGCGCCGCCGACTCTCTCTCCACAAGTCGCAAAAATTTGTCAACTTAGGATGCGATTTCCTATAAAGACCCACCGAATCCCTTTAACATCGATTTCCTTACAGACATCACACCCTTCTTCTTCGATCACCCAATTACTACCCACAGCGCAAACTCGATCTTTCACAATGGTTACCCCAACTATCAAGAACCAAAATCTCCTCAGAAAAGGTGGTCTCGTCAATGGTGAGTGGATCACTGCGGGAAATCCATACAAAGTTACAGACCCGGCCACAGGCGAATTGATCTGCGAGCTCCCAGACCATGACATCTCCGTCTGCGAGGATGCCATCGATGCCGCCTACGAAGCCTTTAAATCTTTCAAGAAGACTGCCCCACGCCAGAGGGCTACATGGTTGAGAAATCTTTACAACTTGATGATTGAAAACCAAGAGGATCTTGCAAAGATCATCTCTTGGGAGAATGGTAAGACATATGGAGAGGCTCTTGGTGAAATCAAGTACGGTGCTTCTTACTTCGAGTGGTACGCCGAGGAAGCCCCAAGAGCTTACGGTGCAACCATTCAGCCATCTAACCCTACCAACAGAGTTTTCACCTTGAAGCAACCAGTCGGTGTCTGTGGTATAATCACACCATGGAACTTCCCATCTGCCATGATTACAAGAAAGGCAGGTGCTGCTTTGGCTGCTGGATGTACCATTGTCGTTAAACCTGACTCCCAAACCCCATTGTCTGCTCTTGCTTTGGCTTATCTTGCCGAGGAAGCTGGATTCCCAAAGGGTGTCTTCAACATTGTTATCTCCCACTCCAAAACCCCTGAGTTTGGCCTTAAGTTGTGTGAATCCCCAAAAGTTAAGAAGATCTCCTTCACTGGATCTACCAACGTCGGTAAGATTTTGATGAAGCAATCAGCATCTACCCTGAAAAAGCTTTCTTTCGAGCTTGGTGGTAATGCCCCAGTTATTGTTTTCAAGGATGCTGACATCGACAATGCTGTTACACAGACCATTGCTTCCAAGTTCAGAGGTTTGGGCCAGACTTGTGTTTGTGCGAACAGAATCTATGTTCAGAAGGATATCATAGAAGAGTTCGAGACAAAACTTGCTGCAGAGGTTAGAAACTTCAGGGTTGGACATGGTCTTGACCCTTCTAGCACACATGGCTGTCTTATCAACGATCGTGCTTTGGAGAAGGTTGAGGACCACGTCAAGGACGCTCTCGCTAAAGGTGCCAAAGCAATTGTCCCAGGTGGTCGCCGTACTGATTTGGGTCCTACTTTCTACGAGCCGACTGTTTTGACCAATGTTACCCAGGATATGAAGGTTGCCCATGAGGAGACTTTCGGTCCTCTTGGTGCTTTGATTCCATTCTCAACGACAGAAGAGGTTGTCGAATGGGCCAATGACGCCAATGTTGGTCTTGCATCTTACATCTTCACAAAGGACGTTTCCACTTTGTACGCTGTCTCCGAGGCTTTGGAGTCTGGTATGGTTTCCTGTAACACTGGTATCTTTACAGACTGCTCCCTTCCATTTGGTGGTGTGAAGGAGTCAGGGTTCGGTAGAGAAGGTTCCTTATATGGTATTGATGACTACATGGTCATTAAGGCTGTCAACATCGGTGGTGTCCAGTCCCTCTAAAGACCTGGATCCAAAAAAGAGGGCAACAGTACACAGGAGTTTCGAAGGTAATTGTTTTTTACGTCATGGATCAATGAAGTCGACCGTGTAGAGGTTTGTAATTTTCCGCTCACTTCAAAGCGTAGACATAAGCTGGATACACGCGTCGCTCGCGTTATTGAAAAAAGTACAACTATAAGCGAGTACTTTCCAGAATAAACCGTCGTCTTTTGAACTCATCAACTTCTATATTCCTCAATGGATATTTATAAACACTTTGAAAACTCTGAGATCAATTTTAACGATCGCTTTGGGCAGTACCTACCGACTTTCTCTCAAAATCAAGTCTCCATCCTTGACCTTCTCACAACCCCTCCTATCGAACTCTCACAGAGGACAGGAATCCCACAAAAGGACTTACAAAGCTTTGTGGATACGTTACACGAAGAAACTGAAATAATCCTTCCTCATGATACAGAGTCACTCACAAAGAGCAGTTTTTTCACCACTGGAGTGAGGGAGTTCGACGCGTTACTTGGAGGAGGTATTCAGCTTGGCCAGATTACGGAGATCTTTGGAGAAGCCGCCACGGGAAAATCACAATTGTGTATGCAGCTGACCAGAGGTGTGTGTTCTCCCGAAGCAGAAGGTGGTTTGGATGCCAACGCCGTGTACATCTCGACGGAAGGGAATTTAGAGACTAAGCGGCTTATCGAGATCAACGACAAGCTCGATCGAGTCTTTTGCATCAACTGCATGGATTTGGAGACACAAGAACACATAATGGAGGTTCAATTGCCATTGATTATTGAGAGAAAGAACATTAAATTGGTGATTATCGACTCCATTTCTCATCACTTGAGAGTTGAGCTGGAAACGAATGATTATAAAGGCTTTCTCAAGAAAGAGAAAAAGATGATCCAGCTTTGTAAGAAGCTACTCGACATTTGTCAGGACAAGAACATTGCATTAGTCGCTACTAATCAAGTCAGTGGTATCCCTGATAAGGAAATAATTCCAACAGACTACAGAAACGTATCGTTGGATTATCAGTATGGCTGGCTAAGTGGCTGGGATACTAATGCTATAAATGAGGATGTTGTGAGTGGTGAAATACCTACACTTGGTCTAAGTTGGTCAAACAATGTTAAAGTCAGAATAAGATTACAGAAGCACTATCAGAGAGGAAATGAAGAGTTCTGGAGTGTTCAAAGACGATTTAAATTGGTATACTCTTCCCATCAACCAAAAAGTGGAGAAGTTTCGTTCAATATCTCAGCAAAGGGTATCACAGCAGGCACTTCAAGCAGCTAATTCAAATCTACTTCCAGAATTAACACCGGAATTACGAGTCTCGTCATCATCATCTTCCATGATGTCATCATCAAACATGACTTCATCATCAGAATATGTCAAGTCGTACTCTTCGTTGTCCATGTCATTTTCGATGGTGACATTTCTCTTGTTGTTCATAGGGCGAAGACTTGGTGAGTTGGTCAGTCTGAAACCATCAAGATAGAGAAAAGCAACTCTTTTCCGTTTCTTATTGAAGATAAACCATTTCATTGTCCAAAGTTGACCAGGCTCATCGTTGAGGAAAAACCTCTCGTCATCTTCAGTGTTTAACTCGAATATTACACAGTCATTCAAATCCATCTGACCATTGATAATGTCCCAAATCCAATCAACGTCATCGTTCTTACCCAAGGATATCAATGTGTTGTCAAACTTTGATCTGAGACTGTTTAGTGAAATCTTAGCAAAATCCATTGGTTCCAAAGAGGTGAAATCATTGTCAGGATAAGTAGCATTGAGAATTCCAATCAAGTGAGCAAAAACTTTCCGGCTTGTACTTTCATTGAGTGGGCCAAAAGGCGTCGTGTCAAGGGATTTAGGGGAGGAGCTGTCACCATTACCATAAGAAGTGGAGAGATGTGAATACGCGTCAGATGAGCTGAACCGTCTTTTCGTCTTCACAAAAATTTCATTTGGAGTGAATTTGGACTCCGTAGACTCAATGATTGCATCAAATTGCTTATCAACAGTCTTGTAAAGCTTTCTGTCCGACTGGACTGGCTTAGTGGTAAACAAGTCACAACCGCCGGTGATGTGACAGTCGGACGTGTCGAAGTTGAGGAACTGGTTCACGAGCTCAATGTCCGTCTCGTCGATGAACTTTTTTTTTGAGTTAGTATCTTGAGAAAGAGAGAGAAAAGAGAGAAAGGTACTCGTAGAACTCAAGAACTACTCACTTTCATGGTAGGCCCTTATTTGTAAATGTTCAAGTTTCGTGGTGGGCAACCTTTGGTTCCGAACGTGGGGCGTCAGCTTTGTGTGGTCCAGCGACAGTGTCTTTGGAAGAGCGTAGTAAGCCGTGACAGTTTCTATAATCTGAAACACGTGGTTTCAGAGCACAACTAGAGGCGGTGAGTGGTGTTGTAGACGCTATAATGGAGTGCCTGGGAGCTGGTGCTCGTGAGTTTATCTCTCGTTTTGGCGGGTCAGCTGTTCGCGATTGGCCTGGTAACTATCGAACCAGCGCGTTCTCTCAGAGCCTGCCCGGGTAACCGCGCGAATTGATACTCTTTCTCCACTCGCAATTTGCGAAACGGGTTTCGCAAATTGGCGCTTGCGAGCCTGCATGCCTTGCACGCTCAAGTGCAAAATTGCGTAAGATATAATCCAGTGAGCCTAATTGGAACTTATTGCCGGAGAGAGAGAGAGAGAGAGAGAGAGAGAGAGAGAGAGAGGAATACGTTGATGTAAACTCGACCACATTCCTTGGTGCTAGCACCCAGCAAACCCCAGGACTCGTAGTTGTTCGAAGTCGTAACTGCTCGAGCATGAAAATCTGGAACCAAAGTGAAGAGTTTATACCCTGTAATCTTGTAATAGCCAATTCACAACGAGTGCACGTGACCACCCGCGCCGGGGTCTCATTTGCAAAGGCCATGCGTGGGGGCAGCAATTAGGTTTTCTAACAGTCCGTGGCAGGGTATTTTATGTGTTTCTCTGCTTGCTTTCTTTCTACGTTGATTGCTGGTCGTTATAGGTTGGGGCGCTATGACGTTTTGAAGTGCGCAAACCCTGTCTCGCTCCCCTTGAGCGCAGTAGCTCCCAAAGTACAGACTTCACCCACAGGTCTTCTGCCTGGCCCTGTTGACAGGTGCTGGGCAACAATTCCCGCATAGCTTGGCTATATTGTTCCCCCTTCCACCTGGACCTAAATAGTACAGAGCCACTAGGATGCCCTGAGAAAGAATGCAGCTTCGTTGCTGCGCCTACTGTGCGCTGAAACGAGATGCGCTTTTGCAGCGGCTGATCGCTGGAATTTCAAGTTTGCTATAAAATGTAAACAAATCAATGTCAAAACTCTTCGCGCATACTACACAAGTTATAAAAAGAGAAACGCTCCCACTTTTCCGAGAAACAGCTCTGTTTACACTTACACAACCATAGAAGAGCTAAACACCAAAGGACATTTTTCCACTATGGCAAGCTCTTCAAGCTCAGGCTCGTCCACATCGGCCTTTGTGTCGGCTTTGATATTTTACGGAATCATTGGAGCAATCCTTATCACAGTGTTTACGATCTTCAGACCTAAGGAGCGTCGTGTCTATGAGCCAAAGACCATGGAACTCGCCAAGACACAGAAGGAACAGATTCCTCCTCGTGTCCCATCGGGACCATGGGCCTGGGCCACCTTCTTGTACAGCAAGCCGCAAGGTTTCTTTTTGCAGTACGCTGGTGTCGACGCTTACCTTTTCTCTCGTTACATTGGTATTTTTGCAGGTGTCTCTTTGCTAGGTTGTATCATGCTTTTGCCAATCCTTTTGCCTGTCAACGCTACGAACGGTTCGAATTTGAAGGGTTTCGATTTATTGGCGTACGCTAACATCACTCCATCTGGCTCCAACAAGCAGAGATATTTTGCACATGCTTTCTTGTCTTGGTTCTTCTTTGGCCTGACCGTCTTCGTTATCTACAAAGAACTTGTTTACTACGTCTCCCTCAGACATGCTCTCCAGACAACTCCGATGTATGATGGTCTACTCTCATCCAGAACTTTGATGCTCTATGACATCCCAGAGAAGTTCACTGATGAGGAATCTTTAAAGAGTGTCTTCCCTTTCGCACAAAGAATTTGGTTTGTGAGAGACTACACTGAGCTTCATAAGCTCATCGAGGAGCGTACGAAACTTGCAGGAAAGTACGAAGGTGCTTTGAACAAGGTTATTCAAAAGGCTGTTAAGTACAAAAACAAGCTCATCAAGAAGGGCGAGACTCTTCCAGATAGTCCAAAGGAGTATATCCAGAAGGAGCCAACACATAGATTGGGTAAAATCCCTCTTATCGGAAAGAAGGTCAACACCATCGACTACTCTATCGATCGCTTGTACGAGCTGAACGGTGAGATTTCCGAGGCTCAGAAGACCCCAGATACCGGTAAGAAAGCTCCAGCTGTCTTCATTGAGTTCCCTAACCAGTTGGAGGCTCAGAGAGCTTATCAAGCTATTCCATTTACCGATTTTAAGAAGCGTGCAATTGGTGTTTCACCAGAGGATGTTAATTGGAACACTCTATCTTACAACTCCACACAAAGATTACTGAGAACAATTGCGGCCAACACTTTTTTGACTTTGATGATTATCTTCTGGGCTATTCCAGTTGCTGTTGTTGGTTGTATTTCTAATATCAACTTCTTGACCTCCAAGGTTCACTTCTTGAAGTTCATCAACAACTGTCCATCCGTTATTTTGGGTTTGATCACTTCTATTTTGCCAACCGTTGCCTTGGCCATTTTGATGTCTTTGGTTCCTGTTATCATCAAGGCTGTTGGTAAGCAGGCCGGTCTGGCCACAAAACAGCAAGTTGAGCAATACTGTCAATCTTGGTATTTTGGATTCCAGGTTGTCCAGGTTTTCTTGGTTGTTACCTTGGCTTCTTCTGCTTCATCAACTGTCACCGCTATCATTGATGAGCCAGACTCTGCTATGACTTTGTTGGCCAAAAATCTCCCAAAGTCGTCTAACTTCTACATTGCTTACTTCTTGATGCAGGGTTTGATGACTCCTGCCAAGTCTTTGCTCCAGGCTGCTCCATTGATTCTTTCTAAGGTTTTGACTTTCTTGCAGAACACCCCTAGAAAGAGATGGACTAAGTTTAACACACTCTCTACTCCACAGTGGGGTGTTGTCTATCCACCAATGGAGCTCTTGGTTGTGCTTTTCTTGGTTTATGGTATCATTTCCCCAATTCTCTTGATTTTCTCAACTTTTGCTTTGGCTTTGATGTATTTGGCTTACTTGTATCTGACTACCTATGTCTATGGTCACCCAACCGTTGATATGAGAGGAAGAAACTATCCAAAGGCTTTGTTCCAAACTTTTGTTGGTTTGTATCTTGGTGAGATCTGCTGCTTGGGATTGTTCATCATGTCTAAGTCATGGGGTCCTGTTGTTTTGGAAGCTCTTATGCTCGTTGCCACCGTGTTGTCCCATCTTTACTTCAGATATAAGTTTGAAGCCTTGTTTGATGCTGTTCCAATCTCTGCTATCAATAAAGCTAGAGGTTATGGGGAAACTTACCCAAGAGATCAAGGCCTTGCCGAGATCAAGGATGTTGGAAAAAACTTTGCCTCGCAGAATGCAAGCGGATCTGGTTATGTCCCAACCGCTGACAAGACTGAGAAAGATGCTGTTGTTGCTGATTCCAGCTCTTCAAAGAATGACACTGTTGTTGGTGCCCCAGATGGTCCTTCCAAGGAGTTGACACAGGAAGACGTGAATGAAACTGCAGACTTGAACGTGCTTGAACAGCAAGCGAAACAGAGCCCAGCCAAGGTCTTCAAGAGATTCTTCAGTCCAAAGGACGGATACAGCTTTACTTTGTTACGTTCTCAGCTTCCTGCTTTCTTCAACCTAAGTACCACCTATAGTTCCGAGTTTTTGGATACTGCTTACAATGATCCAGCTATCAGTGATGAAGAACCACATATTTGGGTTCCAAAGGATCCAATTGGTGTTTCTGAGTATGAAATCGCCAAAACAGAGGGTAAGGTTGATGTCTCTGACATTAACACCACGTTCAATGAGAAGGGCAAGTTTGATGTCACTGGCCCACCACCAGCTTATGATGGTGAAGTACAGGTCTAAGGTTTACATATTACTTTTTTTTGATTAGTTTTTGTTTCTGATTGACACTCTTTAATTTTGCTTCCCCTTCTGTTCCCGTCGATCTGGCCTTTCTATTCATATCACCCAATTAATGTGTTTGCTGTTGATCATTTCCTTTCTAAAGACGTCGTTACTACTACCATTGCAATTTGTAATCTATCAGATGAGTTTTTTATGTTAACCGGGAGTGTAGAGCGTTTCATATCAACCCGCGGCAATAATGTTCCCTTTCGCGGATTTAGAGCTGAAAAAGGCTTGGTTCTTATCAGTGCGCGCACAGACTCACACCCTCCTCAATTCTTGCTACGCCACCTTCTTTACAAGGACACCAGGCACTCAGCATCATCTGACGGAGTACGCCGGCAGACACACTGATAATATAATCGTCATGACCAAGGATATTACGATCAGAGTGGAGTTCAAAGGCCAACACAAGAGGGTCAGCACCACTTCAGACGAGGTTAACAGAGAGTACATTGCTAAGATTGTTAATGATCTCTTTGACATCAAGGACTTCACACTTACTAGAAAGTCCAAGAGATCCAAGGGATACGTGAAGCTGCAAAGCGACTCAGACTTCAAGTCATTGCAAAGAAGCTTACAGGTTAAGAGTCATGTAAAGGTGAAGGTTATTCCATCCACTCATGGATCATTGGATAACAATACCATCCCAGATATTACATCGCTCGATACCATTTCCAAGGAAAAATTTGATGCTCTCTGTTCTAAGGTTGACGCTATACACCTTTCTATGGAAGAAATCAAGCAAACGACATCCGGAGATGATCACAACTCCAAGCAAGTCCACAGAGGAGTTTACTGTGACGTTTGTAATCCACCAGGTCATAATTTGGTGGAGATTCAAGGAAAGAGATACAAGTGTAAGGTTTGTCCTGACTACGATTTGTGCCGTGATTGCTACATCTCTCAGTTCTTCTCCAGTCCTCATGACCCAGCTCATGCGATGGAGGTGATCGAGGGTCCTTATGAGAGACAGCACAAAACCTGTGAATCCGCTGAACCACAGAAGGAAGACATTATGATCGATCTGCCTGTTCCTGATTCCAGAACTGCAGAGGAGATTATCTCACTCTTACAGTCATTCAATTCGGCTGAGAAACTCATCGAACTTCAAAATGTCTTCAAGAAGTACACTCAACTTGTTGAAATCGTTGGTGATGTCAACGAGAAAAACCTCCCAGACATTGTCTCAAATGGTCTACTTCGTTCAAACAAGAAACCAACCCCATGCTCTCCTTTGGTTGATGTAAAGATCTCTACACGTGATTCGCTGATTATCTTCAACATTGTCAACAGGGGAACTCATCCAATCCCACCAAACTTGTTGTTGAAGTTCTTGATCGAAGGTGGTGGGCAAAATGTATCTCTGAGTTTGCTTGTTGGACCTCATGAACTTCCACCAAATGGGTTTAAGAATTTGCACTATAACACAAATGGTTTGATGAACGGGTTCTCAGAGAGTGACCATTACAGAATTGAACTGCGTGACGAATTTGGTGCCATATATGCGTTTGGTGAGTCCTCTGATGGTGACAGTATTCTTCGCCTCACGAACCCTTCACTCAGCGAATACTCTTACTCCAAGCTTTCTTCATCAGAGTGTTCCTTAAATCGAGTCGAAGAAACTGTCGAGGACAGATCTGAAGGCTCTTCTGCAGCCGATACAGTTCTCCCGAATGTCTACGACAAGTTCTCATCGACAGAATCACTTCCGGGACTTGTTGATCTGGTGAGTACCACTGAGGCTTCTGATGATGACGAGAATGAAGACGGATTTGACAATGCTAGTATTCCTTCAGATTACGAAATTCTCTCCGCTGATGATTACAGCACCGAGTGATTCTAGTCGACTACTGACTTAGTATTTTTGATTTATATTTCTATTAGGTTATGCAATTTTTGGTCTTTTTTGGTTTGTTTGTAACAGTAAACTTCCTAGGGTGCTCAGTGTTTCATATTATGAGTCTGGATGTTTAATCTATTCCTTCAGATTACGAAATTCTCTCCGCTGATGATTACAGCACCGAGTGATTCTAGTCGACTACTGACTTAGTATTTTTGATTTATATTTCTATTAGGTTATGCAATTTTTGGTCTTTTTTGGTTTGTTTGTAACAGTAAACTTCCTAGGGTGCTCAGTGTTTCATATTATGAGTCTGGATGTTTAATCTTGAGTATGCTGTCCCTTTTGTACCATCAACGGTTTCGGGCCCAGATTACCTCACTATCATTGCAGTATATACTACGCAACAGGCCGAAAGTTATTATCTACACAAAATCTATTTACAATATGTTTGGTGTTTATATTTATCTGGCCTCGGACGCTTCTACGTTCGCTACTGGATCGGACATTAGAGTGGATGGCGGTTATACGGTTGTGTGAATTGTGTGAAATGGTGGTACTGGTATCATCTACATTACTAGAAGGATAAATGAAAGATCGTTGGCATTTTTAACGGGTTGTAGTATGTGTTTACATTTCCTGAGCCTCCCTTCGATGTGCCACAAAGACTGCCCCCTTCAAAATCGGGGAATTACCAGTAACCTTAGCCTAAGACGTACACAATGAAGACCAAACTCATACACGATGCCTCGGTTTGTGCATAAGAGCATTGACATCATCTCCTCCACGTCCAGGCCAGCCACCAGTCCCTCTTCTTCAGATGAGGCCTCTCACCTGCTTACGCCACGGAACTCACCAGGTGAGCTGAACGCCACCAGCTCACTCTCACCTCAATTGCTTGAGAGCTACACCTCAATGCTCAATCTGGACCCAGACTTGTCTGCTCTGTCGTTCCGCTCTGCATTGGAGCCGTGGTCTTCTAGACCTCCAGTTAGTGATAGTGCTGGTGAATCTGAGGTAACTGTTCGGCCTACAACAACCGCGTCACAGCTCCCACAAAGCTACGAGTCCATTGCTGAGATCCAGAACACCGGCACAGTTCCCGCTGTTCTTTGTGCTGTTACTAGGGCATATGAGAGACTAAGACGTTGGTATCAATCCCGTCATGGAACTCCAGACCCAGAGAGACAGCCTCTTCTTCCAGATCCTGACCATTCAGACCTTGGAGACGAACCAGAGCCACTTTTCCCTTCTACGTGGTTTGTTTATTCATCAGCTGCTGTGGTTGGATTATTGTTCGTGGTGATGGTCTTCACCGGAGACTCCACACTCATGATAATGGTATTGAAAGGCTTGGTGTGCTATGTCTTCGGGCCTCTGATCTCTTC